>JAVQKC010063976.1:0-20493 GCA_036025475.1 Philypnodon macrostomus
TGGCAATGAACCGCAGGTGAGCAACCAGCAGCAGCTGCAAATAGTCAATGGCTCCTCCCAGGAACAAAACACACACAACACAGGTAGGGAGGGGGGAGGAAAACCCAGGGAACATAACAGTAACCCTTGCAATTGGAGTGATGAGTAGAGCCATCAGGAAATTCATTAAATGTTGAAGTCTTCCAAAGTACATGTGAATTAATTGCCAGCCCTTGAAAGAATAGGGCCAGTCAGTTTGCACTTTCCATATTGTATTCTGCACTTTTTTACCATGCTGATATTGGGAGCACGTTGGGACCGGGGAAGTGGTCTTTTAAATCAATACAATACAGAAAAAGCCTCTTCCTGTCTTTAAAGCCTAAAGTCTAATGTCTTTGTTTGTTGCTAAAAGGGAAGTTGAAAGTGTCTTCCTCGTCTTGCCGTATTGAAAAGACGAAAGCTACAATCTGCTTTATAGATCAGCGCACAGCCCATTCTGAGACCAGATGTACTAATGCTTACTCTGCCCCCACCATCTCCACACAACAGATCACTGCTAAAAGCACTCTTGACATTCTTCAGAGCTATTCTTTCATTGGGGAGTTGTGTGGAAGCCTATAGCAGGGTGGATCCAAGAATGAGCCCAGTTACATAGTCTATGTGTCGCTGGGTAACCTTGGCCACGGCTCAAAGTGAAATCTCAGCTTCGCGATGGAGTGAGAAGGCCGCGGAGGAGAAAAACTCAGACAGTGATCATATTTGAGGAATGGGGTAGGAGGTAATATTACTCCACACTTGCAGAATGTGTCCAATATACGTAGAGAGCAACCTTGTGATTCTGAAAAAGAGGGAGGCAGAGGAGATAAAGGGATTTGGTTGAAGACACAGACGGACTAAACTCAGAGGAGCCGCAGATAAAAGTGAAGATTAAAGAAATCAATCAGAAGAAGAAGGCTTCACTCAGGTGTTGTCAGGAGCATGTGAGGTCACAGCACACCTGAGAAAAAGAGACAATACAAACAGCAAGAACATTACTTTTACATTTTAGAATATTGTGGCTAGTACCTTCAGCAGTGATTTTTCATATATACTTTGTATGTTTTTTAGACATGAGTTGGTTGCGGTACTACAAAGTACAGCAGTATTGGGGATGTTAAATGAGGCCATGACAGTATTGTACCAAATATGTGATTAGACTATGATAATATTTATTTTCTTTTAGAAATTATTACTTCCTTGGATCTTTAACCAGAACTTGACCCCCTTTTTGTGCATGCTCTTTGAGGAAATCCCCCCTGACCAGAGAAATCCAGAGACTCCACATGGAAAGGCCAACTCTGAATTCCTAGAATCAAACCCGGGACCATCTTGCTGTGAGATGAGAGTGGAGTTATCTCTCAAATGAAGATTGTAAAAGAGCTTTATCAAATATAATTAAAAACTTTTTTAATGGGCCTTTTAAATTGAAGTTGTCTGTCTGGCACCCTTATGCGACACCATTAGTACAATATTAACACCACTTTATTAGCCTGTACATGGCTAACAGTGAACCAACAGAATATTACATAATGTTTAACAAATCACAAGCACAAATGTGCTTCCACTGCTGTGCCTGTGAAGCAATTTATTATCCACTTCTCTTTGCTAATGGGAAAGTAACAATTCTGTGGTAAGCTACAGCATAACATCAATTTGATTAGATGAACTTTTCAGGTGTTGAATGTGCAGTGGAACTATGACCACTATGTTATCATAATTCTACATAGTTACTCATTTGTTTAATTTGTTTTCCATTAGCTACCTGTTTACTTGTTCAAATCCTCTGTTATCTTAATCCCACATTTAATTATAAAGACTTTCTCAGTTTTATCCTGGTGTTACATTTCTTCTCTGACAGCGCAGCTCCCGGGGGGTAAGGCACAGTGGTTATTAATTGTCTAAATGAACTTACAGATGTTGATTTTGGACCGGGCCAGGATCTCGTACCTCCAAGGGCTGCTCCCAGTTAGCCTCTGAAGCTGTCAGAAATATTATTTAAATGTATTCGCTCTCACACTCTGCCCAGGTTTATTAGCATGTCTGTCCTTGCATTTGCTGGCATTTCCATCTTCTATAATACCAATCAAACTCTCAGCAACATTTGTTCTGCATCCATTTCGCATTGGTGAAGAAATAAGGCAGTTGAACGTACTGTTGTTTTATGTTAAGTGTTCTGCTGTACGGAATGATGTGGAAATATGATTGTGAATTTATTTTACAAGGAGTGTTTTTTTATCAAGTGAAACATTTAAACAGACCTCCATGACATCACCAGAAGTGGAAGGGAGTACTCATGATCTAAAAAAAATATTGATAGTTCAAAATAATATTGCTCAAGTAGAAGAGGAAACAATGAACTAAATTATAACTGGAGTAAAAGTAAAAAAAATAATAAATAAATAAAAGTTTTACTAGGAGGCCCTATAAATGTCCACTGATTATAGACCAAATCACCCATTTGGCCGATATTGATTTGTATTGGTAGGCTATGTTTCCCATGTTTTCTATAGAAAGGAATCATTATAGAAAAAACTGCTTCAAAATGTATTTCTGAATGCACACATAGGGGGACAAAATTGAGTAAAAAAGAATAACCTTTCTCTGTTTCTAAATCTTAATATTAGAAGTTATTCTTTTTTAAACTCTATTCCAATGAATGGATTTTTTTAATGAAATACAGTTAATTTATTTTATTATTATTATTATTATTATTATTATTTATTTTTTATTTTTTTTTATTTAAAATGGGACAATACATATTCATTAACCTAATCACATTAAGGCTCAACATGTAAATTTGCCAGATAGGCTAATTTTTATCCGCAGTCCCATGGCAGGTTGATGTAAAATACAGTGAACATACATGCAGGACATTTTAAAATGAAGACAAAAATTTGAAAAGTACCTTAATGTTAGTAAAAACAATGATACTATAAGCACACACACTATACAACACAAAGACAAGGTGCATACAGTACAGAGAAGACGTATAATTAATACAATGTTAGTAAAAGACTAAGTAGCAGTGTGTGTGCATATTTGTAACTGTATCTCACAAATAAGCCTACTTTCTCAAAATAAGAAACATCATTGAAGTACTGCCAGATGTATTTTTTATGAAATACACAAAATATTATTAATTACAATATATTGATTGCCGTATCGATACAGTCTCACCAAAAAATTAATAAAAAAATGGACGTCACACAAATCCACATCCAGCAGCTTCCTCCATATTGGCAGCCGAGTGCTATTTTCATACATGGATCTATAATATTGAAAACCATTTATACAAAAGCAACAGGCCTGTCTGCACACACTTTGCAGCAAATTGGAGGTATTGTGCCCAGAAAATTGCCGTCTTTGCATGTGCACATTTAAACAGAAGAGACAATGAAGGACTAGACTAGAGGATCATTGTTTGCATTTATGTTGCTAATGGCTAGAGCAATTAACGCTGACATTCAGTGAATATTCTGTATAACAAAACCTGTATTGATAACCTCTTCGTATAGACAGTCTGGGTATGCGGACCACTCCACACAGAAATATAAAGAGATGAAAACTGTACATTGTAAAATCAAAAAGCACATGGCTAATTAGCACAACGTGATACAACACAATGTCATTTGGGTTGTCTATTCCAATGTCTAGAGCAAAGATTAAATGTGTCAAGGTATTAAACGTTTGTCTGATTTTTAAACACGGTGGAGGAAGGTTATTAAGCATGAAACTCATTTAGACATATGACACACACAGGCAATAGCAGTTTAACCAAAGAACAACAAATAAGAATAATTTAATCTACAACATGGACCCATTCCATCCAGTCACATATCATACCTGTGGTCTTTTTTATGATTTAATTAAAGTGATTTATAGTGTCATTAATCATACAATATTTTCCTGCCCAGATTCACAGATGTTGCTTTAGAGATGTTTCCAGTAAATTTAATCAATCCTGTTTACGATCTAGCTAATACATGTGATTGGATAATTGAGCTGCCTATCACACAACTTTTATCCAATCAGATGCGTAACTGTCCGTATGTGGTACAAACCATAGCATTTTGGATGTAAACACATTCAATACCATTTCAATTCAATTCTATTTGTATAGCCCTATATACAACATACAATATTTCCTCAGAGGGATTTACAGAAAAAGATGAAAGCAAGGAATAAACACACAGACAAACAGTCAATAGACAAATAAATACAAATAAAAAATAAAAAAAACATCTGGGAGAAACACATTAAAGATGGATCCACTCACAGGACTGACAGGCTAGAGAGACGATAGATTGCAATGAAGAGCACGGGATGAATATAGTTTGCAATTTCTGAAATCTTAGGAGAAACCAACGGCTGCTGGGGTATAGATCAATCTGCAAAACAATGCAATTCTCCTTTGGTCGTTATCTATAGGGAATTTTAGTGGGAATGTATATTGCATGCTGATCTTGTATTCTCTCAGTCCATGTACCAAAGCTGCTGGCCGAGCTGTAGCTCAAACTGGCTCTGGTGCAGGGGGATTGTAAAGCTTCCAAAGGACTGTACGAGGAAAAGAACAGTGTGGGCCTCAACTCTGAGACCTTGTCAAAAACAATTTTCTTCTTTGACCAAATTTCTATCGTCAGATCTTTTTGAATTTTCATTCTTCATAATGTCAAATTTCAACTCAGTTTATTAGTATAGGAATTATTTTTGATTTGGAATTCTTGGCTTTCTTGTCAAGGATTTTAATTTTGAGAAAATTCAGCATATATACCAAAAGTACATGATCGTATAGAGGCATATGAGTGAGTTATGGATGGCCCTTTTTGCTGGTTGGTTTATGTGGCTTGTCAACATTGTAAAAATGGCTACCAAAATATGGAGAATTTAGCCACTTCAACATAGGCTACATCATTTAACTTGCTAAAATTTTCTGGTTCTGAATGTGAGAATGATGTTGAATGTTGATAAGTCATTTGGGTCATGCCACTTATAAAGATGAACGATGAAATCTTACTATTATCTTTTCATCCATGCATCACTGTTTTGATTTTGTCACAGAACAGTAACCAAAGCCAGTCTCTCTTTGACACTTTGGTCGACCACATTATATTCAAATACAAAAGCAACAATGGCCCCTGAGTGCGTTCCCTCCACATCTTTAGAACGAGCCTTTCTTTGCTCTGTGTACACTTTAGAAAGCAGCCAGGCAAAAAGAACCCACGCTTGTATTCAAAGTAATTTTATCGACCCCAGTAAAAGCTGCTGTCAGGCGCTCGTCTCACTGCTGTAGACAGAAGCAGAGTAATTTTAGCTTGAACATGGGAACATGGAAGTTATTGTTCTGGTCTTACTCTATTATTACACCCTCTTATAGATTGTTTGGTACTGATTGACACTGTGTCACTTCTGGGGTATGCAACTTTAAGTATGTGGTCCACGGAGGATATTTTGACTAAGCAAATCACAACATTTGTATGACTGAACTATTCTTACTTTTTGAAGCCAAATTAGGGCTTCAGGGTGTAGCCAAAAACTCTCTTGCAGTGTTTTGACTCGACTTGAATGATCCAATATATCCATTATGCACACCAAGAACTTAGATAAAACATTTCTCTGATTGACCAGTTGGCATAAATTACTTGACAATTCTTGATTTGAGTGACTTACACATGGTCACATAAAGGCCTACAATATTGTCTTGATGCTAGATGCCTTGAATATTCAAGAAACATCTGGTACCTCACTCCAAGCGACCTTGACTATATACTTCACCCTTCACAAAGCCCTTTTTGGGCATTGGAAATTCTTTCTCACTATGTACATGCCATATTTCATTGGTCATATGAGTTTTGTGTATAATGCCAGGTTTTGCTGGACAAGTCCTTACAGAAATGTTGATGACTACAATTGTTTTTTCATTGTATGTTCAGAATTATTCTATCCCTCACCACAAACACTACTTTTTTGTAAAGTTAACTCACTTTTGCTCCAGTCGCCTCCATTCGGGAATTTTTAACATTCCACATGACAAACATTTTAAAGGGTCTATTATGAAGCTACAAGAGAGCTCACACCTACAGAGCAGACCTACTTCTTTGAATTCTTTTCCACAAAGTGCAGACAGGCTGCTGAGCGACGTACATCTCAAAAGTCCCTGTGGGAGTCAATAGTCTTTATGTAACCGGTTAGCCTGTGCATTAGCTTGTGCATTAGCTATAGCGCGTCGAGTGTGATGAATGGGTGCTTTATGTTCACTCAGCCTGACAGGAACAACCTGACCATGATCTTCATCTTCCATTTGGTAAATCCAGCACAACTAATGGCAAACTCTGATTACCCCTGATTTATGCGACTGTGGCATATCTAAATGGAGCTTTGTGCTGGGTTGAAATGAGAAAATTCACTTGTGCGGCTGATCGTAATGCTGCCGTCTCCAGAGAGCCTATACTTTGTCATTTACTCACTGGGCAGCTGCTTAGCTCATTGTCACAGTAATGCAGATCTGTAAACACTTCAGTTACTACAGTAGACTTAATTGGGATTGAATAAACAACTGACGTATGGGAGACAAGCCAGACTGTCTGATATTACCTCAATGACATGTAATCAAGTTATTAATGGGAAATGCAATAAGCAGGCTACGCAAAGAGCATTGTAAACTGTTGTAATAGGATGATTATGTCTGAACTGTGATTAAACTTCCTCAGCATAACAGCATTTGCCAGAAAAACTTGGCTGATTATAAATTAGGTCGAGTTAGTTCAAGAGATGAGAAGAACTAATCATTATACAGTGTGCTACTACAAGTCATACATCATTACCATAAAATCTGCATGTATTTGTCGAACTAGAAGCACAGACAACACCATCGAACCTATCCTAGCAACTATGTGCATTAGGCAGGGTACACTCTAGACAACGGAGACCCATAATTACAAGTATATTTTTCATGCTACAATAAAGACTAGATCAAGCCCAGCCAAAATGTCAAGAACAGGAGGTGACGAACACATTCAAGAGAAGCCAGAATATCTTTGAGAATCCCATATATTCCTCTGAGACACTTGGCTCTCACAACACAAACAGACCCATTGTTTTAATAGTTGCAGAAAGAATGTTTACGCTGCTTGGGCCAAAATGAGTCTCATTAAGCCACACTGTGCTGGAGCATATGCAGCGCTTCAGGGATCGAGCTGAACATTTGGAAGTACAGACTACAAGGATACAAGACAGACAAGATTCATTCGATGCACTGGCACTGTTGAGGCATTTGGAAGATCTAAATTTGCGTGAGGACAAAATAGCTCTCCTGGTGTTTGGCACATTCTGCAGCATATTTGGTTTCACTAACATGATCCTGATCACACACTGCAACCATTTTTCCCATTTATATATTCTCTTTTCATATTTAACTCATATTTAGAGACTTTACTTTCAATAATGCTTCATGTTGACCATAAGAGCTTATTCATCTGAAAGTGGGCCAGGCATGTTTGAATGATTTATAGACTTATTTAAGATTCTATTGCAATGTAACAATTTGTAACTCAAGCAATATCTTAGCCTAGCTTGTAAAGATGGCTATAGTGCAGCCTTTTCCATTTTGATGTGATGAGACATAACACTGATATATATTTTATACAGTTTTTTTTCTGCATTTGGAAAGTTTAAACAAATAGTAGAGGCTGTTTGCAAAGTCATCAAAATGAGTCAGACATTTGCAATAATTCATTTTCAAGGCAGACAAATCCATTTTCATTTGTAAAGTGAGAGATTATAAATTCTGAAGACATTAATCAGAAACAGGGCTCTATTTAATCTGAACAAAAGTGCACATTATATCCTCTGATGAATTTGAATTCACTTTATTCACAGCGTGATATCTCGAACCACAAGTGTTTTTGTTATGTTTGACTAACCCAGGTCTGCTGCATTAATAATGGTAAATGGTTCTCTTATGTGCTCTTTCCTCTACTGAGCACTATCTCAGTCTCCCCGCCTTTAGCCAGACTTCTCCCGCAAACTTAAGACCTGCTTGTTTTGGCCCAAGATTCAGGTGCAGTTAGCTTTGAATCATAATATAATATACTCCCCAGCTTTTTTGCATCGAATGAAAAACTCCTACAAATGCTTCTGCGGTGAGGCCAGTCACAACATCACCTCTGTTCAGGGTTAAGTTAAAAGTTCAGGTGGAAGTCTGCCCGGAGAATGAAATTACTGTACTGAATTAAAAAGGTCTCAAAGGAGTGCCCCAGGGGTCAATCCTTGGACTGGTTTTATTTCAATGTGAATGTCAAAATTATCATACATTCTACAGATATCATTTTTTTATTGTCAGTATAGGAGTAGTAATGAAGAGATATTCTAGATATTTTAAAATTTGGTTTTAGTTGAAGGCCTATTACTATTTGTTTCTATACGATTCATCTTCATTTAGCAGTTAGCAGGATTAGCAACAACAGGGATTTTAGTATATTTTGTAACTGCAGATGCTAAAATACACCACAGCAGCATGCTAACAGGTACCATGTTGACAGTAGTGAATGGCTCATATCAAATGAAAATAAATTCATTGAATATTATATTGAGTTATATATTTGTAATTTTCTTGTTAAATACTTCTCGGTGTTATCCAAGTTGCCCCGAGTAGGAATTTCCACATCAAGGGCCGTTCCTGTTGATTTTTACAACTGGGAACTCCCTTCTGACCCCCGAGTACAACTGGAATGCACCATTAGTACATATATAACTCACCACTTTTACATACAGTTCATTCACTTGGGTAAATCAAAGTCACAAATTGGACAGTGGAAGGATGCAGTGTACCTGGAGTGACATTAAGATTGTATGTTGACCTGAAGATTGAGCCCACATCCCCCTTGGAAGGAGCACTAATCACTAATCACCATCATGCTTCTCCTGATTGAAACTCACAAGTACACAATCATGCCATTTAGTAAAGTATGGCTTTGTTGTTTGGACTATATTTATTTCCAAGGAGCATTCAAAAAGCTCAGCAGCATGAACTCCAGAGATGAAATGTGACTGCAGTGACTTTCAAGAACAAACAATCAATTTAGCTATTTCATGTTTGTAAAGTATACAACCTGCCAGTGCTTTGCAACAGCTAAAGAACCGTACCCTGGTGACCTAGAGGCCCAGTCTGAAGAAGAGAATCATATCTAAGTAAATGTTCTGTTGGACTCACTGAGCTCAAATAAAGACAATCCTCTCTAAATCCATTCGTCATGTTCTATAAAATATAGATCTTGGTACTTGGCATCCCTTTGTTCAGACATGAAATAACTCATGATATACCCTCACAAATTAAAGATAACACAAGCTAAGAAATATACACACTGTAGACACGACTGGCTGCACATGGGAAACCACTCAAATCCCAGAGGTCTGATCGGAATCTCAAGTCTTTATCATGCCCTTCTCGGATCTGTTCGCTCCGATGGGAAATATATCAGCCAGAGGACCGCTTTGAGCTGTCATCTGGAATCTGTACTTCACACAACATCGCGGCTTCAGGGGTGCGCAGTGTACAGTCAGTTCAGATAGGGCGTCCCATAGTGGAATATATTACAGGCCGTACACCGGTTTTGACTCAGTAGATTTATGTATAGAGGGACTGACAGCTCAAGAACACTGTAAAACTTCTTTGCAGATGTTTTACTTCAGCATTTTTTTAAGCCATGATCAGTAAACAGCGTCATTACTTCGGGTATAAGTGTGTTTCTCTAGTCGATATCTCATATGCATCTGTCACGCTTGGTAGTTTTTCCAATCTTAATAATTACATTCTGACTCATCGGTACGTGACATGCCATTTATGCCTTTGACTGCAACTAGTGAAGCCTACTAAGTCTAAAGCTGGAGTCGTGCACCTTATGTAGCTTAGAGTTCAGTAACTTCTCACATAATTGTTAAAGAGGCCATCTTCAAGTTGAAAATGATTCTTGTTGGCATGTGCTATTTGCTTATTCAGTATGAAGACACAACAAGCGGGTGGTCTTGGTGTGAACGCTGCTTGACCGACTCAATTTAAGGACGAACTTCCTTTGAAGTAAAGAGACAGAGGAGAAGATCTGAAAGGAGTAAAGAACAACAACAAACCTGACAGACAGTAGTAGATGTAGCCAAACCTGTCAGAAACAAACAGCCATTTTGTGCCATAAACTTGCCTTGATAAATGGGGCGTGGCATAATAACGTATGGTAAGGTAAATATGTTCTCTGCATTTGCAACGGACAGCTGCAACATGGGGACCCTTCTCTATAGAACAACTCTACACAGAAATGTTCCTGTTCTGTTACATTTTGCCACCAATAACCTCAAGCATAAATGTCACACAAAGTTCTGCAGTTCCCATAAATTACAATCTTATGATATACACCTGTTCAGAAGGTAGTTTGAAAACATATAGTTCAAAAATTATGAGTCTCCTGCCCAGAACCCAAGATTAAACCAATTTACCCATCCATCCATAACTATCATTCATCAGCTTGGCAAGGTAGTTAAGTTAAATTCAGAGACTATTGCCAAACAGGGATTTCTCAGATCAAATTCATTTTATGATGCATAGATCCTCATAAGTCACCCTTTTATCTGTCTTTCCTGACTTCAAACATACAACATATGCGAGAAAAGAGCTCCATTCAAAAACTCACTAAATCGTACCCTATACAATGTAATGACTCCCTTATGGCTGATTATGTTTACAGCCGACTCAATTTCAGATCCTCATTGTTCTGAAGAATCTAGTCATGACACTGGTTTAGATTTGGGGCGATGAAAGCCAGCATAGACAATCTCCTGGAGCTACTTCACACACTAAGGCTATGCCAGCAAAAGAGGAGCTTATAGACTGATTTAGTGATGGGCCGTCCCATCAGAAAGCCCCGGTAACTCCACCAGGCATGCTTTTTTTTATCCACCCTGTCCCACTGCCAAGTCTGAGGCCAATGTGCTCCACTGACCACGGCTAGCTTCAATATTCAATTATTCGAAAATCCATAGCAAAACAAACAGTGGGTATGAGAAGAAGCACACATTCAGGGGTGAAGTCAGGTGATTTTGAACTTAGAAATGTAACAGGTGGTTTGTGAAAGTGGGTCTAGTCAGGGATTTTTTTTTTTTACATTTAACGGGTCAAATCAATGGCATAACTTTCTGCCTGTTCTTGACACATGACACATGACACAGCTGAGCAGAACTTCTTTCGGCAGGGTGTCTGAGAACATTAGTTGTGATTGGTCAGAAATGCGGATGTTGACGTTATGTTTCAGGTAGTTCAGCATGAGCAGTGGTGATCAGCTGGCATGTTTACATCTCTCTCTCATACGTGTGCAGTGGCTCCATGTTCAGCTGAAAAGACACCAACATGTCTCGTCTGTTTCACAAGTCGAGCTAAGCTAAGCAATGGCTAACCGTTAACCAGTCTAGCAACAAGCTACATCTGAAGCTGACACTATATAGCGTTAAGTGGGCAATTCCACAAGGAAAATATTGATTAAATAGGATAATACATATTACTGCTTGTAGTGGGCGGGTCTAATTAGCACATTTTTTAACAGAACCGTCTGACCTGCACACAATAGTTACCTAATGGCCATATGCTGATACATATTTAAAGACATGGGTGTGAATGAAGCCTTGTGTTTCAATATAACCTAATTTTTCTGCCAGACGCCTATGTCCCTGTGCCTTCTCATTGTCTCAACAGCGGGGCAGGGCTTAGTATCTTGTGATATTTTCCCACACATGGTATTTAGTATGCCCATCCACAACAACAGCGATGGATGCTGGGAGACAGGCGTGCAGGGACTTGTGAAATTCTCTTTAGCAAGCACTGGCTAAAGTCCGGTCATGACTATTACAAAGCAGTAAACCTCAAAATGTCACCATAAAACATGGCAGTTAAGAGAGCTGTTGAGGTAAGTGATGGCACGGTCGGGAGCTATTGACCAGGTCATTGTAGATTTGAGGTCAAGGAGAAAAACAAATAGAATTCTGTGTGCAAGCGTAGGGAAGGATACTAGACTTTATTCACTTCGCAGCAAGGAAATACACAGAATCAATCATTGTAATCTAAAAAGGCAAGTGGATAAGGAGCTATCAAAAGCCTAGCCAAAAAGCACAACGGTATAAAAGAGTGTTTCTGAAAAGAAATGGCTATTTAATATGAAAATGTCAAGATAAAGCCAGAAGTGTCAAACTGTGAGCTGGAGCTGTGGTGAAAGCTGACTTTAGCCTGGGTGCCAAGGTAACAGAGCTATGTCCAGAACAGCCTCGGTAAAAATATATATATATTTTTTTAAACCTTCACTTTTGAAGTCTAAGCACTTGTCTTTGTCTTTAGTATGAGAGAAACTAAATCGTGACTTTCTTTGAAGCAGAATTAATGGGTGGATATAGTTGCATACTGTTACGGTCGATTTAACTTTTGGCCAGCTCTTGTTAGCTAAGTTTGTTATCTTGTTAGCTTATCATGTTAGCTTGTTACACTGTAATTTGAAATAAGAGATCAAAGGTGACTTAAAACTGACAGAAATGGCTAAAAGACTGATCCTGAGCAAGAAATGAAAGAGGCTAAACTGTGTCACAAAAAAGAAAATATATGTGGTCAGCTGTCAATTAGCCATATAGCTTCTTACCTTTAACCAGAAATGAAGCTTTTGAAAGAAATCAGAATTTCGTAGGATAATGCTTTTTTTTTTTTTTACATATCTGTGGCTGCTCATTTTTTTGCAAGCTCATTGTGTGTAGATTACTTTTATTCCAAGACTATCACAATAAAACCTTATGGTGTTCATATAGTACATTTCCTTTTCCCGGGTACGTAATGCCCTTTCACATTAAGTCTCCATATTGATATAAAAGCTCCTGCCTACACACTGGACAAGGGGTACAGTGTCTTGCCCAAGGGAACTTTGGTATGACGGAATATCGATCAGACTGGCAACATTCCAGCATAACACCCTCTTTCTGCTGTTGCCCCAAATAATTGCATTTTATTAGGATATTTTAGTCACATAAGCCTACACATTGACTTGGCTCTGCCCCCATATGTTTCTCGGACAAACCTTACTTGGCATATTTCTTCTGTCTCCTTCTGCTGTGAAGGTTACCGGCTCAAACACTGAGGTGCTCTGACGCAGCAAGGGTACTGCCACTGCCCCGTCCCCTAGCCCACTCAGAAGCCCCTTATTGTTATTGTTTTTGAGGGATATAAAATGCTTCAGTGGCGCTCTCATTTTCCATGCCCTGCGTTAGGGTTAGTTAGCATGAGACGGTAATTTATTCCAGTTTAATGGATTAAAAATGGACCATTTCATTGTTGTTTAGGAAATTGATTTTGTGTGGACCTGAAAAACTATCTGGATCCACAAATTTGTACCATTTTGAGACATGGGCTAAAATATAGTTACTAGTATATGAGGCACAACAATTTTCAATACATAGGATTTGGATGGAGCATTTACACCTGAACTAAAACATCCAGATCCGGGCACTATTTCCTTTTTATTGTGAGATAAGACAAATCACTTGGTGGAGGTCTGTGTTCACCACATGCTTTCAGTTTAGTTTGGTTATTCACAATGGTTTAAAGAGCTTGTGTGGCACATGTTGAAAGTCAGTCTGCACTTTTGTGTGTGTAGCATAACTGAGCTTAAAGGTGTATGAGATAGATGAGAAATTCCAACCCATATCATGAAAATGAAAAAAAAAAAGTGGAGTCATGAATATTGGGTACTCATATCTTCACTTTATCAGGTCATCTCTAATTATAGTTGTTGCCTTTGGAGGAGATTTCTGAGTTTCACTGCTGATAAGAAAACTTTTTTCAGTCTCGGTCTCCACAATGCTGTTTTGTGTGTGCTTGCTTGGTAAATGGCAGTATCCCAAATATGTCCCTAGAATTGGTTTTATGAAAACCATATGACATGCTCTGCACAAGAATGAAATGCACAGCTTGCTGCACCTTCCCCCATTCTGACACATAGAACCACGCTGCGCCCCCCCACCTCTCCAAAAACATACATTACTTTTCCTCACTTCCATCCTTCTCTCTCACTCTGCGTTTGCCCGACCCTCTTTTTTGACAAATCCCCTCCTCTTTCCCCTTTGCTCCCTCCCTGCTCGCCCTGGGACGATCCGCATGCACTCAACTTCTGCACAGTTTTGAACGGCTAGAGTCAGGAGCACAGTCAGCTGCAATAAGTGTTCCAATGAAGGGAGAAAAGTTCAGATAGGGACTAAAGCGAGGCCAAGATAAGAGGCCTTTGACTTGCAGGAACGGTATTAGGGGAAAGTGTGCAAAGCCTGGATTGATATCATCTTTTCTTCAGAGGAGAATGGGCCCCCTGGTGAGCAGCGCTGCCATTATTTTTGTAATTACCCTGTGGACTTCAGTCTTCTGCCAGGATCTGAAGGAAAGAGATGCACTGTGCAATGCAGAAGGCTGTTACGTGGTCTACTTTCAGCGCAAAACTTTTTTAGAATCTTGGAGGGCTTGCAAAGAAAAAGGGGGAAATCTTGCCACAATAAAACGCAAGGATGAAGCCAAGACTATTGCCACTTTGTTTTCAGACATGGACTTGCGCTACTCTCGGACTAAGGTACAGGTGTGGATAGGTCTACAGCGCCAGCCGAGGCAATGCACCAACTCGCGCCCGCTTAGGGGGTTCACTTGGACCACAGGTGACACGGATACGCAGTACATCAATTGGCTTAAGGAGGACTCACCCAGTATGTGCACTGTGTCCCGTTGTGTATCCATGGGGTACAGCACCATGGAGCCAAATGATAACTTCAAGTGGCTGGATGGCTCTTGCTCAGTCCCTGTTGAAGCGTATCTTTGCTACTATGACTACCAGAAAATGTGTCCCACCTTAGCAAGCGAAGGGGCAGGCAGTGTAATTTACAATACGCCTTTTCACCTTACGAGCACTCTGCTAACGCATATTCCATTTGGTTCTGTTGCTACTGTGCCTTGTACTGGAGAAACCACCAAGGAGGAGACTGTTTTGTGTATGCTACAAGATGATGGTTCGGCAGGTTGGTCCCGAAACCCACCGATCTGCGCTGATGTCCCACTGCAGTACAACTGGTGCGACGACGCCAATGGTGGTTGCGAGCACGTCTGCAAACAAACCAGGGAACATTTCTACTGTGAGTGCATTTCTGGCTATCAGCTGGGGCAGGATGGCCAGAGCTGTGAGCTGCTGGACGCTTGCCAAGGGTCGCCATGCGAATATGAGTGCCTACCACTGCCCGACGGGTACCGGTGCGCTTGTCCTGACGGGTACATGCTAGCGCCCGATGAGCGTGGATGCGTAGATGTGGACGAGTGCCTGCAGAGCCCCTGTGAGCAACTCTGCGTCAACTCTCCCGGGACTTTTGAGTGCACGTGTCGGGATGGCTACCAACCTGGAGAGGACAGTGAATGCGATGACGTAGATGAGTGTGTTAATGAGCCATGTGAGCACGCTTGTGAGAACACTCCAGGGTCCCATATCTGCCACTGCCATCTGGGCTACTCCCCGCTGCCTGAGGACCCCAGCCGGTGCCAGGACATTGATGAGTGCCAGATTGCCGGGACGTGCGAGCAGATGTGTGTAAATTATGATGGTGGATTTGAGTGCTACTGCGAGGTAGGATATGAACTCCTGTCGGATTTGTATTCCTGTCAGAAAATTGGGGAACAGGACAGCCAGTATCCCGTCACACCAGCTTTTTTGTGGCCCACTCACCAACCTCCCCCAACATGGGACACTGAGGACTATGATGACTGGACCCTACAGCAGGGGCACACTAACTGGCCCTCTGAGGTTGACCAGTCTCTAAATTGGATCACCGATGCACCCAAAGTAGCAGATTCAGAGGTCATCTGGGTCACTAGATCACCTCTAAAAGAAGGAAACCAAGCACTTAATTTCCCAACAGAGAGTCCTACTGAATCGGATGAAGACATGGATTTTTCGGACAGTGTGTGGATGCAATGGGGTCATCATATGCAGTCGGAAATGTTGGCAACTGCTATTCCCATTAAAACCAGTCCAAGCGCTAGCAGCACATCAGACTGGTATGATGCAGAAGAGGAGACCACTTCTGCCCCTCCTCCTCCGCTGTCCACTTCCACACTCTCTGGAGGGGCTTGGAACTGGTGGGCTGCCATGACCACCCCCAGTCCCAATAAACCAGCACAGGAAGATCCATTCATTGACTATAAGCTACCTTCTGATTATGACTACGAAGTCCCCACTGACCCCGTTGAGATGGAGACAGACCCTTTCACCTCACAATCCCCGGAGGCCAAAGAGGAAATTGAAAAGGACTACGAAGAGATCACACGTTCCTATAAACCCGCTTTTCCCACAGTTTCTGGCCCTTCCCTGGATTCCTCCAGCAACGGTGTGGACTTGGTTTCTGTTCAAAATGACAGGGAGCAAAGCCAGAGC
Source organism: Philypnodon macrostomus (assembly GCA_036025475.1). Classification (NCBI taxonomy): domain Eukaryota; kingdom Metazoa; phylum Chordata; class Actinopteri; order Gobiiformes; family Eleotridae; genus Philypnodon; species Philypnodon macrostomus. The sequence goes on from JAVQKC010063976.1 coordinate 16,488, forward strand.
AGCACTTGGCTCCTGGTTGGCCTCTTGGTCCCCATATGTATCTTTGTTGCGGTAATGATGGCGCTGGGCATCGTTTACTGCACGCGTTGTGCTGTCCAGTCACGGAATAATAAAAACGCGACGGACTGCTATCACTGGATCTCACGAGCACATGATAAACAGGGGGCTCCTAACCCTCCGGTAGGGGTCAAGACGCATGTTTAAGCAGATGTGACATAGACATAAACAAACTCTTGTGAGAGGTAAGCAGTCGTAAATCATGAGACTGAGAATGGGACTGACGCTCAAACCTCTCATTGTATACTGACTGACAGAGACAAGACTCTGAACACCACTGACCTCTGGTTGGCTATGTGGAAAAAAGACTGCTTTGGAACTTCATACACTGATCCACATAGCTCATTGCTTTATGATTGCACTGGTAATTGCAAAATTGTCCTTACTTGTGTTAAGTTTATTAGAGCAAGAACCAAATTGAGTATTTCCATGCCCCTTGAAAACGTACTATGCAAATCTATCAGGCTCATTAAAGGGGCCCTACTATGCGTGTTTTTGTTTTTTTAAAGCAAGCAAACACCTTTAGATCATCATTTAGATATTTTATTGAACACACCGGTTGTTTTCTCTCTGCTGAAAAAGCTTAGATTAGATGCCCTGCTAGATCATGGGGCCAAATTAGCTGGCTCTAATCAACTAGAAAACACAGAAAAGTTGTGTTAACATAAAAGGACCCCTTTAAGGATAACACTGTAGATGCTTATTATTGTCAAAAGGGATTTCATTTTTTTTTTTTTCAGCAAACCCCAGCAAAGACCGTAATATGGACTTTGCACAATTGGAATAATGCTGTGGAAGTCTTTCATTTGTGTGTTGAATGGTTAAAGAGACCAAAACGTTGGCCTTCTCTGTATATAACTGTTTTTGATATTTATGTTTGTTTTATATGAGCCATTTTATACGTAACAACTTAAAGATCTGAATGATGTGCCTCTTATTTTACAGGGCCCCACATAAATCTACTCAAAGGAATGTCCGTCTCCACATGATAATATTTTTCTCCCCTCGTTCCTGCTTTTATGGCACTTCTCATGTCTGTGAGTGTTTAAAAGGCTTCGCAGATGTTCACACAGCACTGTATGGGCTCATAGTTGATATTGACCTTGTTCATGAACCAGCCATCAGTCAATCCTTTGAGATCATTTACAGCACCACCAGCAGTTTCCTGTCAGGGCGAACCACATATGTTTTATGGCCATGCTGAATCGTATCCATCTGTGTCTGACTATATCAACCATAGCATAAGCATAAATTCATACATAAGTCTGCATATATCAATACTGAAAAAGCCAAATGTCCAAAACTACTTTCTTAAGAGTTCTCAATGGGTGGCCTGGTTTATTAGTACAGAACAAAGACTCAAGCACTTACACAACACCCAATATGTGGGGTTCTTGTTATGATTGTCTGTTTGTCAATATGTGTGAATTAAAACTTTAAAAAATACATAATGTAAAGTGAGTTTTTCATCCCACACAATGGACAACCTTTAGCAAATATATTAATAGCTCATGTGTGGTTATTTAAAAGCACAGTGGACTGCATTTATTTTAAAAGTTTCTGAACGTCTTCTTGTCTGGGCTGGCACAATTAGAGACTATTCACACACTATGGTGCCAAGCAAAACCAACACAGTCTGGTTAACTACCATGCATCTTCATTCTGTAATACACTTTTCAAATTACAGGCTAATGTTCAAAAACTTCATGGGTATCATAGGTGGAATAAATTTGGAGTTCTGTGAGAAATGCTAAATAGTGTTTTTACCCATAGTTTTTGTGTACTGTCAATTTCACATGTTCATAAAAGAGAGTTTCTCAAAAGATTGATCAAAAAAACTTTTTTTTCTCCCTTTTTTCAATTTGGGAATGATTTTGATTGCAGTGAACAGTGAACCTATGAAGATGTAGCTAGCTAATTTTTCATTTTTTCGGTCGAGATGATTCTCTAACAGGGAAAGAAGAGGGGTGTAGTGGCTCATGGAATGTGCTGATCAAATCCAGGTTTTTTTTCCTGGGTTGGGGGAATACTGAGGGGGTCTGTCTTCACTGTCTCTGGCCTACTTCCATCACAGTCATCCAGGAGCCTCAAACTGTTGATGTCACTCCAGCTGATGTATATTATGGCTTTCCAAGGATAATTATGGTGAGTCATCGTTTGGACTGAAAAAGCTCTTTATTTTTTATAGACAACATATGTGCCAAATACATAACTGCTGGCAATTTTTAGATTACTGTAGTTAATTATAATACGGTAGAATATAATTATAAAGGCCATATTGATTGATATTTTTTCGGGAACAGTGAAATTATACATCACAGAATTGGCTAATAATTCATAACTTTATTGTTCTCAATTTTCTCATTATGACAAGTCTTATTTCACCGTAATAATTATCGTTTCTGTTAATGGTATCACTGGGGGGCCATTGAATTAAATCTTCTCATATTGACGCAAAAGATTGAACTACCTGCCTATACTGCGTGCAAAATATGATTTTTTTTTTAATTCAAACTCAAGGACTTCTCCTCCATTATGTAGGTGACATCAGTGTCATTACAAACATTGCATGAGTAAATCATTAGAAGTTAGTCACTGCGGGAACTGCTTAATTCCATCAGACCCAATACATGTAGTTTTTACACAGCTTATTGGCTTTTTAATCCCATTTTACAATAGTGAATATAATAATTGCCAAGACATATTTATTTTACGCTTCATTTATGGGGCCATGGGAGCTTGGGGCCCTAAGCAGCAGCCTTCAGCAGTTTTGTGCTCAGTAGATCGTTTAAACTTTTCATTTCAAAGCCATAGTAATGGGAATACAGTTCTTTTGAGAGGACTACAGTAGCTACTAACAAATACTCCATCATTCTATTGTATTGCACACCGCACTTCCTCATGACACAAAACTCTCAACGTAAGATCTTAAAGCATTTGGGCCATTTTGAGTCATCCACAATTACCACCATTTCCATTACTCTCTGATTTTCTCTAACAAAGTATATCAGATTAATTACACCGTTGGTAATGCATCTCAGGCGGAATCTAATTTACTATTCTTCATAACACAGTCCGCTCAATCGATTGCATAATGTATAATTCGATCACTTGCTTCATAAACATTAGACATCTCGTTCTCTTGTTGAGCCAGACCTTAATGATACAGTAGCTTTGTCACAGTATCTTTTGTTTTCTGTGTCACCTCTATTATATTATATATCATTATAGATAAATGCATAACTGTGTTTACGTAGCAGAATGCTTTTTTTTCGTTTGTTTGGAAGCCTTTGCGATGCCATTGACTTGAATATAATTGACCATTGTTTATTTCTCAGTGGTGTCGTTGCCCTGTGTTTTTGTGACAGTGATTAATACTGTTTATTCTGGCCTAGCTCTGCTTCTCTATGTGAGTTTTTTTTCATTTGAGGCGCAGTTAATAAGCTGAACAAAGACGGGCTTTTCAGTGAAGACATGGGAGACTGTGAGCATATGTTTGCATGGAAGGCTTATAAAGAACCTGGCTTGAGAGTATGATTTTGTTTGAAATTGTTCCATTGCTGTACAATCACAATCTTAAGAGGTACTTCACATCCAATTAAAATCTTAATAAATAAAATAACAGATTCATGTGTTACTTTGGCTTTTTTCACACATTTTCCCTTGACTTGAATACAGTTAGTTAAATATGGCGCACTGTCAATGAATGGTCTAAACAAAACAGTCAGACAAGTCAGTCAGTCAAACTTTATTAAACGCGTTCACAATAACTCTCAACACTGTTCAAACGTTAATGGTGTATTCACAATAACTCTCAACCTCGTTCATTTGTAACACTTAAAAACACAGCCTGATACCGCTAAATCAAACGTTAGCGTATTCACAATAACTTAAATTTATTCAGTTATAACACATAACATACAACACAATACAGTCACTTTTTCAGTTT
>JAVQKC010063981.1:0-33632 GCA_036025475.1 Philypnodon macrostomus
GTTACTCTACCTTCAGAGAGGCTAGTAGGTTTATTAAGCTTGTATTGTTCGGGACGTATCTCATGTTCCGTGGTGCCCCACATAAGTCTTAGACTTAATTTCTTATACGATCAAGTTAATAAACATACACATAACATCACGTGTTTGCACGCTACATCCGTTACTGTACTCTTAAACCCTATGGATTTGTAAAACGCCTGTGATGTTGGCGTATTATAAGGCCATGTAAGTGGAGATAGATAATGGTAAAGCAGCTTGAGGTTTTTTGTTTTGTTTTCCCGGTCTTTAAATGAGATTGTATAACCCTGGGTTTTTCATAACATTAGTTGCTTTTCTGAAAATTGTTCTACATGTTCCAAAATGCAACTTATATTGATAATAGTACAGTGAATAACGTTACATGAAAATCTTCAACAGTTTCTCAAAAGGATATGTGCAATAATGTAAAATGCTTATCGGGCAAACACAAAATAAATCAACTAAATATTAGCTAGCTCCCTGGTGGATTTTAAAATCCTCTTGTAAATGTTAAATGATTATTCCTTTTACTTATAGCTGTTGTTACTTGTCATTTATGATCACAAAAAATCCTTTTCATTGAGATTGTCTAAATAGTTTTTCCCCAAACCAATCATGCTACTACAGTGAACTAAGTGCGAACATGACTCACTGTTAGCAGACAGACACTATGTAATGCTCATTGTATGGCTGGCCTTTGCTTCATATCTGAGTGGGGAGTGAGAAGACTGCGCCCCGGAGAGTTGACTGCATGTGCATTAATGTAAAGACTGCTATAAGTTACTCTTAATGTGTGTTAAATGGAAAATGGGACATGAAGCATTATGGGTGCAATGCAAAACCCAGAGCTATACTTTTTCTTGGTCGACGTCCAGATTTTTTTTTCTCTGAAATATTATCATTTTCCTTTTTCTGAGCCAACAAATACAGAGCTCGAAGAAGTAGGAAGGTCAGTGTACTGTTACTGCAAAATAATACTTTTCAAGAAGATGTGAAAGTGCTCTACAAAGTTATTAATATTGGGGTATTGAATGTTAAGTTTATTTAATTGGTCAAGTCCTGATTTAGATTTTAAACCTGGTTTAGTCCTAAATAGTCCTTTTTGTTGCTCTTAGTTATTAATTTATTCATCTTTTTCCGCTTTTCCTGTTAGGGGTTGCTATTGAGGGTTGCTAAGCATAGCCCTCCAACTATGGGCCTTAGATGGTGCAGATCTTTTAGTTGCAGGGCTGACACAGAGATCTACACAGACATACAGCCATGAATGTTTACCACTCCCATAACTCCCCCTTCGTCTATGTAAGCGAAGTTTACTTAGTAACTTAGTTGTTGGGTTAGGCTCACCTGCGATTACTGAAACAAGATGAATGATGAATGAATATGCAAATACAAATATTTAGTTACTTACTCATTGTATGAAAATAAGTTGCTCATGCTGTCGTATAGATTTGATGACAGCAGAAAGTGTTTGAAGTTTGATAGATAAACAAATCTCATATAAGGCCTTATTTTTTTCTGAAACCAATATGTTTTCGTAGATATTAAGTGCCGTTTGTGTGCCTTTTTAAAGTGAACAGGCTATAGATTTAGTAATTAAGCAGTAATCATGCTCATTATAGTGAGTAATCCATTTAAAACCTAACAGATGTGCGATCCAGCGGGAGACTCTGATGGTCCCATGCCAACAATAAGGCTGTGATGTTGTTGAAATGCTCAGGTGCGGGTCTGAAGTGTGCAGGATTTTTCCCTCTCCTTTAAGTGTCCACATGTTGACAGTTGACCGTTTAATGGCTCACTTAATTGCAGTGGCCCCTTCTTCATCCCCAAGCGGAGATGTGGAGTTGTGCTGAGGTGGCAGACCCCGGCCCTCTGCAGTCAGATTATTCATGTCTGACTTACTGTGAGAGTTACATGCTGCTGTAATAGTGAATATGTTCATCGCTGTATTGATGTAGAATTGTATTATTAATACATTTTATTAGGCAAACCATGTTTTTCTTAGGGCTGCACAATTTCCAAGTTATTGTTATCACCATATTAATAAATGCAATATTTGTAGTGCAAAAACACAAATGTATCATATATTGTATATAATATTGTCATGGTATCTAATCTGACATAAATTAGAACCTTGAATTAAATGGTGTTGTGACTAAAAACATGATTTAGTCCTAATTTAGTCTCGTTTTAGTCCTCATTTACTGTTAAGTTGTGATTTTGAGGCAGTTTTCTTCTTTCTCATATCATGCAGCCTGATTTAAAAAAAGTTTTTTACCTGTGAAACTGGAGGCTCTATATTCTTTTACAATCTCTGCAGTACACCATAGCTTTGATAGCTGTTCAGATTACTAAGGTTACTTTCTAGTATGATTGATTAACATAGCTGCAAATGGAAATGGTTTGATGATTGGCTAATTAACTAACTTAACAGTACTAAATGCTACATATATTTCTCTTGTTGTAACTAGACTGGTATAAGCACAAAAAGGTAAGCTCTTTCTTGTGAAAAATAGTTGACTATATGTAACAATTGCACAAAATATGAAAATCTCTACATATCTGTCAGGTTATGTTTGTATGTTTTGTTGTTTGCATGGCGGAGGTACAGTACATATCCAATTAGAGGCATATCTGTCACAGCTTTAAATATCTCCTGTTCGGATGATGCCGTGGGGGCTTTGAGTGGTTTGGGGCTGGGGGGTTTGGGGCTGGGAGGTTTGGGGCTGGGGGGGGTTTGGGGGGGGGGGGTGTCTGCCTGTTTTCCAGCTTCTCCCCTCTCTCTCCGCCAGGTGTTTGACATTGACTGGAGCCTGAGATGAATGGAGCTCATGGCAGCCCGTGGAATTGACCGACTCTTGGGAATGCTAGCTTCCTGCAGAGAAAGTTTCCATTTTCAAAGCCCATCAGTTGCAGTGGGAGGGCTCGGCGGCGGCCCATATGCCGGCGCTGACAGTCAGGCAGAAAACTTTGTGTTAGACGCGCACCGCTACACCACTCCTCGGCAATCATACACGGGCTTGCGGTCTTCGTCCCTGCGAGGAGATGTCAACAATACCAGGATACGTAGTTGGCAAAGAATACTACTTTTGCTTGTGATTGGACCATATCAATTATTGTTTTCAAAGCATAGAATAATTTTGTCCTGTTTACATTGGCTACAGTTCTCTAAGCCTTATGAGAAAGGGCAATTTTCCTTTCAATATTCTGGCTGGACTGTAAATACTAGGTTCCTGTGCGTCCTTGCATAATGTGTAAATTAGCGGTATTACTTATACGGCAAGCTTCTATTTCTATGTGTCCTTTAACAATAAAATGCCATAGTGAGTAAGTGATGGTAAGAATATTTGTTTAGAAATGCCTTCTGTTTTATCTATGCACACAATGTGAATTAACATTGTAGGAACTTCCACTCTTTACCTGCATTAAACAGCAAGTGGGCACAGAAGGTGAACTCCAACAATGATTGAGAAAATAAGCCTATATTTTTCTCATTTCTCATCCATCACCAGTCCTCCTTCACCTCCCACCCCTGCAGAACCGTGGCGGGAATCCTTTGTCGGAGGTGTTCATCTGGAACAACTTTGCCACACTTGTTTTCATGTTCTTTTAGATTACAGGGCAGCTGGCCCCCGCTTTGAAGCCCTCCCCTCCCTCGCTCTCGCCTTTTGTCTGTGTGCAATGCACTCTGGTAATTAACTTTGTCCTTCTTTTATTTGTTCCAGTCACTCGCAGTCCACTCTTCTGAGCATCTTCTCCCTGGAGTACCAGGTTCGAAGTTTTCTCTCTTTGTGAGCCCTGACAGGTGCCTAATTGAATGATGAATGTCCCTTTATTTCTTTGTAATTGAACTGCCAGCTTTCTGATTGGTTGTGAGGATGCCCCCCTCGCCATGCCCCCCGTATATTCTGCCCCTCCCCCTTCCTCCTCGTGCACAGGGCCCTTGCTTCTTTTGCCCGAGCCTCAGTGGATGTCTGCCAAGCCTTCCCATCCATCTGTCTAATAACATCTAGCCCCTGCTTATTTGGTGGACCTGTAATAAATTATGCTAAACCATTATTATTCTGACAATAATAATTTCCCCGTGTAGTGCGGCTGCGTGTGCTAAATGTTTGCTGACTCGCACTGTCACTGCTGCTTTCCTCGGCTGACAGCGGATGATGATAAATGGCCGCCGAAGCCAGTGGCAGAAGGCAGCCCCGGCACAAAATGGAGTCATTTATCATCCGGCTGACAGGTGTCACTCACGCCTCCATGTCTCCGCGGAATTACATTTTTTTGTGTGTAGTAGTTTTTAAATAAGTTGTTTTTTTTTCTAAATCGTCTTATCCCTTATCCTCATTGCTATCGGCGAAGATGGCAATTGAATGCATGGAAATGTCAGAGCAGGGAGGCATGCGGGATAGGGTCATTGTTTGATGGAAAAGGGGAAATGAATACACGGTGTGAGCGAAGGGGGAGTGGGGGGTGGGCGGAGGTGTTGTACAAGGTTGCTTTGGCACACTTTGACCCTCGACAAACTTATTGAAATTAAACGAGTCTGACCCAAGATCTCTGCTGGTTGTTCAAGTACAATAGACATAGTGGGATTTTATATGGGCTTCTCCATTTGTAGCTATATCAAACCGCCCAAAAATGATGCACCTATGAAATGTATTTTTATTACAGTGTTCTGTTTCTATGGTCTCATTTTTGCATTGATTTCTGTTTGCAACAGAAGCGAATAAAAAGGACTATCTACAAACACCATGCACCAGATGTTATCGAAACCTACTACAAAAGGTACAGCATGCTTGTATATTAAATTTTTCAGATCATTGTATTTAGTAAATTTTATATTTATATATGTGATGTGATTTTTTTTTTTACCTTTTGTAAAACCATACAACTTCTTGCCTTGACATTTTTTAAATTTATAATTCTTATACAATTTACAAGTATCTGTGTAGAACAGAGATATTCTATAGACTCCATAGTAATACTAATAGTCTTTTTGAGTTGAACAAAGTTTATACATATTTTGATTGAGGAAAAGAACAAAAATCTGTGATTTGTCTGCTATGACAATCTTTGCTAAATAAATCACTCTTAAGAAAAAGTCCAGATGTCCACTTGCACCTGCTAATCAAAAGCTCTGTTCTTTATATCAAATAAAAAAAAATAAAAATAATGATCCCTGGACATTTGCTTTGCACATGCTCATGATGGGATGATTATCCTTAATTGAATGAAAATGGATTAAACTGTGCTTTAGGGGAGATGTCTTCTTTTGCGTATCACAATTAGCCTTTATCTCTCTATTAAAGCATCGCTCTGAGAAACACACGGCTATTTAATCCACTTACAACAGCAAACCTCACATGATCTGGCAAGGATCTGTCGGGGGATGCACTTGGACTTGGCAAGGGGAAAAACAAAGAGGCATTTTGGGGTTAACTAACTTCATCATCATGTTCATCTACAGCAGCTTTGGGAAAATACGAAGCCCTGTTTTAACTGCACTGTACATGATCTTAACATTTACATAATATCCTGAAATAGCCATTGCTTTCTATAATAGTATTGTAATCATTTAAATAGGTTTCCTGTTGATTGATAAAAAATAAAAGCAATGATGACTTAGCATAGCAACACACCTGAATGCTGGGTAGTTTGCTGGTAGGTTGTTTAGCACCTATCCCATTTCAATACCTAAAGTAGGATGATAGGATTCCCTTGATAGCCATCTTCTGTCTGTGGCTCCTAAGCTGTGGTCTGGGCACCATTGATCGTACACTTAAACACTGTCAGGACTACACTTTAGGAGTCAAACTTTCCACCATGATCAATATTTTGATAGACGACTTTTAAATCCTCTTTTTTGTCACAAGTTACATTGCTGCTATATAGTGTCAATATGCAGGTGCTTTGTAAAATCTGATCAGGCAAGAATCTGATGGGTGCTGCACTTGGACTTGATGGGGGTAGGGGTTGGGGACGAAGAGACATTTTGTGGTTAACTAACTATCATGTGCTTGTCTGGATCTTTAGTCTTGCAGGAAATTCGAAGCCCTTTAAGCAGTGCTGTCTTAACCGCACCGAGCCTGCCATATGCCACCCAGGGCAATGTCATCAGGGACATTAGCAAGTCGAGACTAGCCTGGTCTAGTCCCCTCAAACCCTTTTGTCTGCATGTTGTTTACCATTATCATTGTTCTTTGTTCTAATGAAGGTACCTGAGTGAAGCTGAGGCTCGTCCCAATGACCCCGTGCTGCTGGAATTGGCCAATGAGGTAAATAATGGTAAAAAATACCAGTAAAAAATGCAGAACGCCTATTTGGAAGCACCCTTGTCTGTTAGCTATTATCAAAATTGGCAAATGGCCCGGTCCATTATCAATTATGGAATGTAATTAGCCTCATCACCTCCATTACGCAGATGTGAAAATAGTTTTTGCGTTTGATTATGTCATTTTGTGAAATTGCAGCTCAGGAGTTGCCACAAACTGCGGACAGGTGACAGCAGGGTTAAGTTCTCTTTCATCATTGATTCACCACTTGTTGAGTTTAAAAGGCTTATGATTACCCTGATAATAACAATAAATGTGTTTTCAAACGCCTATGTAAATACTCATCAGGACTGGGCTATTTAGTATAGAATAGTACAAGTTTTATTTCTTATAAAATAAATGCAAACATGTCGTAATTGTTTTGTAGCATGGCCTTCCAGACACATCCAGTAAACCAATGGGATGGGTTTAGGATCCTTTTCATTTGTGTGTGTCAAACTCTCATATGCAGTACCACAGAAAGTACTGCTTATGTTGTTTTTTTTGTTTGTTTTTTTTGCTTATGCTGAGAAGGCCAATGAAAGAACACACACATTTTACTATAAAGACAGCACACTGGATGGAATATAAAAAATATTAAATATTATTGTCTCCTTTGGCATGCGAAATACTTACATTTGTTATGCATGTAGAAATGCGATGATGGTTCCACAGTTCAATACACTTTGATTGGACAGTTAATATTTTTTATACAAAAGTAGAAACATGCAAGTCAAGTATGCAATTCTTCATGTTATTAATGAATTTATGAATATTAGTTAAAATTCCAGTTAATGTACAGCCCTAATTAACATTAATTATTTCAACAAATATTTAATTACTAAGTCAGATTTTGACATTTGCATTAAATAAATTCAGATTGGGTTCTTAGCACACTTGAATAGAATACTTATTTTTAAGTCTAGACTATGAACACATTCAAACACATTCAAATTCTTATTGGCGCTTACATGGGGTGACGAGATCCAAGGGTTTCTTAATCTGAAATCAGAGCAGTTCCCATGCATCACCTCAAAGCTAACTGCCATTTTACATTCATTTTAATTGACACATGATTTTTCTTCTCTGAGGATTATATTCGGCTCTGAGATAACTGTCTATGAACCATTTAACTGTCATTTTAATACGCTACTTAACATTTAAACCAAGCACTCGCCGTCTCCCAGTCGGCTAATTGATGTAGTTTCATCCCTTTATGAGACAATATATCTCCAACAGAAGGAAATGATTAGCCATGATGGAGACCGCTCAGGTTCCTCTTCACTATAGTCTTTTATGAATATTGGTTCTAAGCCTGGCATTTGGGGATTTTGAGCGTTAAACAGGGATTCAGGTAAAGGTCACTGAAACTCCATGACTTGGTTACCAAGCTATTGTATAGTGTTGTTATAATTCACATTTTAGTAAAGAAACTAATTGAGAAACTTGACTCACAAGAGCATTGCTAATAATATGGTACATTCTAGGGATGCACTGTTATGAAAATTCTATGCAGATACTGACAAAATATGGGTCAAATATGACTCTGCAGACAGAGCAGTGCTGAGTAGAACAGGACATGGGGCAGTTAGACATAAGTCCTCAAAACATATTTGTGGAGATATGGTCAGAAATGGCTTTTTCAAATATACGTCCATTGTACAAACACAAACACTATATGCCCGAAACATGCCTTTTCCACCGCCTTAAACCGTGTTTTTTCTTACTATAATTGTGCAGTATCTTTATAAAAACAATAGAAATTAATGGTGTAGATGTTCTGTGTAAAGTTTTTGAAGTAAATTTGATCTGCACTAAGCACACAGCCTAGTGTAAAGAGGCTGAAGCTCATACCAAGATATACCATACCGTACTGCGTGACTATTTAAGCTTCCCTAGTACATTAGGTTTTCTGATATTCAAAAAAAGTGTGGATAATAATATTAAGCTTCATACATTAGTCCATCAATTCCCAAACTGGGGTCCGGGGCCTCCTAGGGATCCGGGGAGGTCCTGCAGGGCCCCCCCCAAAGCCTCTACTTTAAGTCTTTGAAAAGAAATGTAGCTTGAAATTTATACAAAATATGTATACTATTGTATCATATTCAATCAGATTTCTCTTCAAGCTATTTATAGTTACTACTTCAATGTTTCCAGTAGAAATGTTGATGAAATAGGTGATTAAGTTTTGTATTTTGACAGAAGATTTAGGATTAAGGGGGTGTTTTTTGGGGTGGGATATTAAAGGGGGCTCTTAATTTTGGGAATGCCTGCATTAGATGAACGTTTACTAATGTGATTATTATCAAGCCACCTACACTGATTAGTTTACACATGTAGCCATTGTTTCCCACATGAAGATTATGTGGGACAAACCAAAGGTGAAACCCCAGTGTTTTTTTTGTTTTTTTTAAACCCACCTGCTTTTAGTGCGTGATTCTTAGATGCAGATTGCCAGTAATTCAATCAAATCAACTAATTACCTTTCAGTGCTAATATCACAGCATTCCCTTTTACAGAACAATAATGATTGGAGTAGATCTGACTCTGTTTCCGCCTCTGTGAGCCTTAGCCACACGTTACAGCCGTGATGTGCAGATATGTGACTGGAGATGGACTCATGATTAATATGAAAATTAGAATGATGCAAGTACCTGAACTAATCAGGTGGTCCTTATTCAGGCCGGCCCCGCGCTGGTAATGTCGCCATTTTTCATGTGTCAGCCGCAATGCACGTTCCCGGGATTCTACTTTGGTCTCATTATTCCGAGGTGCTAATGAAGTGTATGGGGTTCCCATGTGTCCTGGAAAACCTGTAATATTGTGGGGAATATACAGTGCTATTCTTGTCAGGCAGTATTCCCCATTCAGCCCCCCAAAAACACTTAATGGCCTACATATGATTGGTATTATATATGAAAAAGGAGACTTTAAATTAGCCATATTATCACGCTCCCTTTATTGATCCTCCCAGATGCAGATAATACAAAGAAATTGTTAGCTTAGGCTAGGGCTGCTCCATTATTCAAACTATAATAATCTCAATTAATTTAGTCGTAATTGTAATCATGACTATTGAGATGATTTTTCATTAACCGAAAAGGTCTAGTCTATTTTCTTAGAGTAAAAAAGTAGTTCTCCAGATTTACAGTATCCTTTTAGGCCTATATTATTATGTAGACTAGTTTGTTGTTCTACTTAATATACTTTGGCCCACTGGTGTTATCCTCTGGCTTGCTTTCTTATTCTGTGACAGGGAGAGTTTAGTTTAGAGCAGGTGGAGGAAGGACTGATTGCACTAACAGCCCATCTCCCAGTAAGTGCTGCTATGAGTTAGCAGAGCTACAGCAACACTTAGCACCTTAGTAAACTTTTATCAGAGAAACAGTCCACACGCCTCTGTCCACTGCAGGCACCCAGCGGGGACATGGATTTGATGGTTTATTCTTCCCTCTAAAAATGTTTTTTTGAGAATAATATGAAATTATCAGCAGTGAAGCCAGAGAGAGAAAAAGTTTTGAAGCACAAAAATGAACGAATGAAAACACAAACGTGAACGAATTAAAGCCTCAAACAAGTCCTGGGCTGATATATTTGTTCCTCCTGTGGGTAACTGTGGACTCTGACCAGCTCTAGTGGACAGGACATAGAGAGATCAGACAGCAGCCTGTGAGTCTGTGGTTTGGATAATACGTCCATGGTATGTGGCTCTGCTGAGTGGAGGGAGGCGATGGGGACGAGAGAGGGTAATAACTGAAATCGAATTTCAATTATTTAGGCATACTTTATTGTCCCCAGATATATTTTGTACTCTGCATTTGACCCATCATTCCAAAAAAACAAGTACAGCACATTAGTATTTTGTGTCCAGAATTGAATAGCAATGTAGTTCCATTTTCTTCCACTTGTCCGAAACCGGGTCACGGAGGCAGCAGTCTAAGCAGGGAACTCCTGCCTTTGACCGCTGCCCCATCCACATTGCACCATGGTACCTCCCGCAGGTGGTGGGTCCACGGGAGGGCACAGCATGTGCACGGGCGGGGACTCGAACCGCCGACCCTCCGGTTGAAGGGTGAGCATCTACCCACTGCACTACCGCTGCGGCAGCAATGTAGTTGTATACCATATTTTGCATATAATCACAAAAATAGCATTTAAAAATACCACCCATCCATCCATTTTCTTCCGCTTGTCCGAAACCGAGTCACGTAGGCAGCAGTCTAAGCAGGGAACTCCTGCCTTTGACCACTGCCTGATCCACATTGCACCTGCCCTTTTTAAGGGTACCTCCCACGGGTGGTGGGTCCACGGGAGGGCCTGACAGTGTGTGCTCGGGCGTGGACTCGAACCACCGACCCTCCGGTTGAAAGGTGAGCATCCACCCACTGCGCCACCGCTGCAGCATTTTTAAAAATACATTTAATTTTTTGAAAAAAGAGTAAGTAATAGTTAATTATTTGTTGATTACTTTAGCAGTATTGCAATATTTAGATATAACAGTACATCTACTATACTACAGGCTTAATTACTTCCTCCACTTCTACCTTTAGTGACTTTTAGTTCCTTTAAAATCTCCTAAATGAGTGCAATGTCCCAACTAAAGATTATATTACTTGCTAATGTTCTCAACTGACTAACTGACAGCACACACATGATCAGAAAGTTGCCATTTGCTGCTGGTAAAATGTATCCCTTAAAAACACTGGACAATTCTAATTGGAAAACAAGATGTTGATTTCAAACGCAATAAAGAGAGCTTCAAGCTGCACTAAAACATTATCTAGACCTAATGAAGACATAGCGTCTACACGCCCTTAATTATTATAGACACGTTTAGCTTAGCTTTTTTAAATTTATTTTTTGTAAGCTGCAGCCAGCCTTAATGTAATGTTATGGAGATGTTTACAAATACTGCTGCAGGGACTAAGTCATTGTTTAGACAGAGGAATGAGGCCTTTCAGCGTTAGCAGGAAACATCACAGAGGAAAGATGAAAAGCACTCTTCTCACTACAGGCTAAAGGCAAATCCACTTTTGCTCCTCAATTATGCTAACAAGAGAAAAAATGATCTCTGGCTGCAAGAATGTGGTGTTTCATAATGAGCCGGCTAGGAGGAATGGAGCAGTCTTCAAGCACCGTTTTAATTCGCTTTGTACTGAAACAGCTGGGGAATTTAGAACAAGATGACTCAATGTGTTCAGCTATATCTGCTAATTACAGGTTTATTTTATAGAAAGCTTCATATGTTTAAAGGACTTTAAACATTATTTGGAGTAAATCCAAAGCTCAATTGAAGTACATTAGCTGGCTGATATTTCCATTTTAAATATAGTTTAACTAATAAAAGCATGCATATTTTATACTCCTTAATGCCTATTCTTATTAGCGGTTGCAAGTGGCTGGAGCCTATCCCAAAAACTGTGGGCTTGGGTCAGGTACTTACTTGTGAAGGGCTGATGCATGCCTTCACTGGGATCAATGTAGATGTGCCACCTAGTATTTACATGCATGTCTTTGGACAGTTGAAGGAAGCTGGGGAAATCGCATGATAACACTTGGAAGACCCACTTACATTTATATCCACAAATATTGGTACTTGTTATATGGTATATGTTAATATGATATGGGTGTGAAATGAAAGTTTTTTCCAGAGGAGGAATACTCTATTATTGTGATGTTATGGTGTAGTTATGATGTAGATGTTATTCTTTCTGAAACTGTGAAAAGGATGTATGTACAAGGTGGTGGGGAGTCTGCTTATATGCTTGTTCTCACCGTGTTACAGAGGACTTTCTCCCCACTTTCCAAAAACATTTACCTTACCTTCGATCAATTCTAAATTTGGGTTGCCTGTCGTAGAGGCGGGCAATATGGTAAAACATACATTGGCATTTTTACAGTAAAAATATGTATCGTCAATGGCATAAATTATTCTTATTACAAAGACATCTTTTATCACCCATTGCACACCCCTATCAGTGCGTAC
The DNA here is from genome assembly GCA_036025475.1 of Philypnodon macrostomus. Lineage (NCBI taxonomy): Eukaryota > Metazoa > Chordata > Actinopteri > Gobiiformes > Eleotridae > Philypnodon > Philypnodon macrostomus. Next base: position 12,310 of record JAVQKC010063981.1, read on the forward strand.
CTCTTTGGTGTGGTGTGTAGTTTTGTGTCTAGCATTAAGAGCCTACTTCCTTTTTTAAATAATTGCCTTCTCATCCGTGCCCAGGTGGACCTCTCTCCGGCCCTGATGGCCCGTCTCATCCTGGACAGGTTTCTTCACGACTCGGAGAGTGGGACACGTGAGTACCACTTTTTTCATTCTCAACTAAGTCCTTCATCATTCTGTCCATCAGTGTTAATTGTAGCACTTTGTCTTTGGAATTTCTTCTTGCAATTTCTAGCTTCTTTATTCCCATCCAGTCTAAGCCCTAATGAGAGACAGAGCACATTTTAGTGGTTGCCGGATCCCAAAGCAACAGGACTGGCAATTAAGCCTGGGGAGGACCACCCACCCCTCAGCTGCAGTGTGGATCAATGCTAGCTCACCTCATCACGGTTATTTATAACAGGCCTGATTTCTCCTTCATCCCCCAGTGCACCCACCTCATCTTATCCCTCCCCATCTCTCCATCTTCACCAGTCCACCAGGGAAATGGATTCAGGGAGTTAGTAGTCTGCAAAGAAAGTAAACAATTACCTGCAGGAGACACAGCAGACACAGATAAAGGCTATGAATTAACTTACCTTACATAAGACGTTCTTTTAGTATGGATCTGGAAATCTGTACAAATGCAAGATAGGGTCATGGATACTAACTCTAGACCAGGAGTGCCCAGAGTGGGGCCTGCCAGGATGTCCTAGAATTTATGGATACTAAGCCCAATTATCAATGACATATGTCCGGATTCTCTGTTCAGCTCAGAGCCCAATTGCCTACATAAAATTATCAGATTTGACTGGATTGGTAAAATAGGGTAAAATAATGTACTGGATATGGGTCAGAAACAATTGTATACATTTTTGTATTAAATGTTTAGAGATCAATCTTTGTCCACATGAATGGGAATGTTGTTGACTTGAGGGGAGAACCCCCAGCACCCCAGTTTACATATTAATACGCTAAAATATGAATCCAATTTCTAATAAACAAAAAGGCTTAAATTATTGAAATATTGACATTTCATCTCATTAAATGCCAAATAATTAATACATTACAGTAATACATTTCTGTTTTGACCCCCTGACAAAAATTTGTGGGCACCCCTGATCTAGACATAGGACACCAGTAAAGGAACAAATAAAGTTTTAGTGGATTTCTTACCATTGTGATATAGTATTGGCTTTGTGGCTCAGTCAAAAGAGCATTTACATCTGAACTACTTATTTGATTTAAGTTCAGGTCTTTGCACTATATCTAGGATATTGTGTTTGCTGATTGCAAAAATGATAGTTTTACCATATATTGCATACACATTCTCCCCCCATTCTATTTAAGTTACAGTACCCAAAACTGCACTTTTTCTTATATAGAACCAGCGTTTGTTCTTGAGATCTAACATGGCTGAAGGCTCAAACAAACTCTTTATATTTTCACATCTTGCCCTAAATCTATGCTGAATTTTTTTCTAAACATGCCTACTGCTGATTTGGGATATATATGTAGTCGGTGCTTGTAGGAAACCGCCCGATGTCAGAAAGACGTGCTTCCAATTTAATCAAGAAAGAGATTAAAGTGGATGTGTGTTATTTTCAACTTGTGCACAGCGCAGTCATTTGTCAAAGTCAGAGATGTGATTGCTTTGGACCCGCCGTTATCCACTGCCTGTCAAAATACTAGTGTGAGCAGCTTGTAGAACGGGCCATTCATCCCTCCAAAGCACTCCGTCGCAGATAATAGCACACTGCATTCCCCCATCTCCATACGCTCCCTGGATGTTTTATTATTGCTTACAATGGGAGCCGAGATGATAACATTTTCTGTATTGTCTAATTTCAAAACACTGTTGTCGGCAGTTATACTGTCTAGCATAGAATGGTAGAGACTTTGAATATTGATTAGGTATTCAATAGAATTTTTGTGTTCAAATTAGATGGGATAGATTGTGTAATTTATGATTCATAGTTAAAGTACATATTGCTGCTGTTGGAGTTGGAAAATGTATTATATAGTTTTTTGTGACTTTGATAACCAGTAGCTAATTGTTTTGAAAGCAATATCATTCAAGGAGACACACAACAGCAGAACAGTTGACATTCACTAGTTATTAAGTTTATTAGTCTGGCCTTTTTCCTGAGGGCTGGAGTGCAAACAGGTCATGTTCTAGAAGATTGTTGTCTTTGATGATTTTTCTAACACTTTTGAGACATCTGGAGTTGGCTGTTTCTTCCAGAGAATGCAAGCAGCAATTTTTCTTGTAGATTCTGGCTTTCTGAACACTTGTACATATTAAGATAGAATTTGTTGAATTTATACAAACAAATATAAACTATGTAGAGCTTAATTTGCTTTAACCTCCATTTTATAGGGATGTATATTGCACCTATTGTGTGAGCTGTGTTTTGACAGCTCTCCCTATGACCCCTGTGGCCTTTTCAAATAAATTGTTGCCCACATGAGCTCCACGGTCAAATCCTCCACTCTCCCTCTGTGTATATTAGGCTGGAGTAATGTCTTTCCATTATGAAACAATGCAAGGATAATTGTCTTTGCCTGCAATTAGCTAACAGGTTGGTCCAGTGCTATTGGCAGCCATATCCGTCATGTCCCCCTCCTTCTGTGTGCGTAGGTGTGTATTTGTGTTATTTTGTTGGACTCCGGAGAGAGGGCAGGCAGTCACTGTGCAGAGATCAATAGTCTTCTATATAAGGGACATTACCCCCAACCGGGTGAGTGGCTCGCCTTGGCTATAGCATTCTTTTTTATTTCCCACCTACCTTCCTTTTTGCATTTAAGAGACACCGGAATGGGCCCTTTGGGAAGCCGGAATATATGTACAATCACTAGTACGGGATCGATAGGCAGTTTTAAATTGTTTTCTGTGCCTTCCTTGTTTTGTTTTGGTTGTGGCTGCCTCATCTTTTTACCAGCTAGCTAGCATCGGCAACGTTGAGACAACACCTACGCGTGACACCCATGCCTTTTTTTTTGTTTTCTATGGGTTGGGGCAAGTATTGAAGAATGAAAGTCTATTTGATGGAGGCTGTAAATAAATCAATGCAGTCAAAGCACGTTTATCAGTATTGAATATGATATCAACATCCATAATGCACTTTGTCTCGTGGACACAGGCAAGTTCACAGCAACATTGACTTCCAACATTCACTATTCTTAAATCAAAATTGCATTATTTTTTATGAGAAACTTGTAAAATTGGAAACAGTTATTTCAAAGTGTCCACACAATTCAGAGATGGATTTTGAATGGGGGGGTCTGAGAGAAACAGGAGCCTGAGGTGGGGTACACTGTGGATTATGACTAGTTATTCACACTTAGCAGACCAGACTTAGTTATTCACACTTAGCAGACCAGACTTAGATTCACCAAGTATCTTTTTAAATAAAACAAGTTATATTTCAGTGACTGACCATAAGTTCATACTTGCCATACAGTACCATATAATCAGTTTTATTTAGCAAATGTTGGTTCTGCCCTCAAAAATATTGAATGAGTTTCTGTTCCAGCAGTGCTCAGTTTGCATTGCAACACAAACAGGATCACTACTAGGCTCTATTGAGATATGAAACTTTTCCAGATATTTTTCAAGCTTATTTTGCACAGAATCTCTTTTATTCACCCCTATGTTATAGATACGATGATATTGAAATAAACTGCAACTATTGAATTCATGCTGAGAAAACCCCATTTTGTGAAGCCACTATTTTGTTCAAATTGTGTCCCTATTCTGCTATCTCGTCCTCATCTTTCTTCCTACACCCTTCCTTTGACAGGACTTGATGCGCCTTTAGATTTAGACATACTTTTTTTTGAGAAGGCAATTTTGCTAGCTATTTGACCTTTTCCATTTTCCCAAGGCCCCGCTCCAGATTAGATTGCCGCTCCGTGTTTTGTAACTATGGGATTCTAGTCTCTTTGAGATTTATTGTCACATTCCTTTACTTTCCTCGCCTTGTATGCTAGGTCCTATTTGATGTTAACACCAAGAGAATGTTAGATCTTTGACAGAATTCATAATGCGTTTGCTATATTACAGATCCGACATGTTGATAACCATGAATTGCTTAATGAAATCTTCAGCTGAACTCATTATTACGGTCTTTGCTCTTGACTCTAAGGGCACCTGTGTGTATAAAATCCACGAGTGAATAATAGTCTAAAGGTCCATTGGCTGCTCCCTGTTAGCTACGATATGAGTAGTTTCTATAAGTTTGTTTGTGGAGTATATAGCCAGCTGGTAGGAGATGGGTACCGTATTAAAAGAAGATGTGTGTGGCGACTGTTATTTTTTGTTTATTTAAAGGCGAGAAGTGTGGCTTGGCCTATTTGGAGACATCTAATGGCCATTGTGAAGAATGCAATTTTACGCCACACTGGAGTGAAATCAGAATGTCAGTTACTCCCATGCTTAACTGCTCTAAAATGAAACCTCACATTGGATATTTTCTAGCACTGTTTGTACTTTCTAGGCACCTGTAGAAAAAGGATCGCACAGTCATTCATTGAAGATCATTTGGGGTTTATATCTATATTTTTTTCACTTTTAAATAATTAATTTCTGACACACTATATACAACATTCCACTATGCATCACATTTTCTTTAGCATCATTAAGCTTTGATTGAGTGCACTTAGATCACCCTTTTGTGTACTGATTTTGAGGCCAGCCCTGAAGCAGCCACCAAAATTCAAGTGGGAAATTCAGCCTTTGTTCCTTGCTCTTAAACGCATCGCCTCTTCCTCTTGTCTCCCAAGTGCTCTTCCAAGTGTGTATACAAAGGCTTTTTCACATAATGAGCACTAGGGCACTTTATTAGCGAGGGGTTGAGTGGAGGGGTGGTGGTGAGGAGGTATAGGCAGTGTTTCGGTGTAGTAATAATAAAGAGGTGGGGGCAAAAAAGGGAGGTAAGCAACAGCGTGGCACTTCACTTGACAAGTATACTAATTACTCCTTTTCTTCTAGTCAGCTCCTGCCACAGTCTAATGGCCTGACCTAGGAGTAAGCCGCTCTGGATGGTAGCGCCTTCTTCACAGATCTTGCCATTACCGCCCCGCACACACGCACACACCTACAGCGGTATGTGAAGTCTCATCTCGGGCGCTATCAGGGAGAATCAGGTAGAAGAGCGATCAGTTCTGCCCCAGTAACCTCTTCAGGGACTGCATGAGCCGGGCTCCTCCTGCACATGAGATAGGGGTTCATATAATTAAATAGCACCGACACAGCAGTATGGATAGGTTAGGCCTGTATATGGTGAATTCAATGCACATGGGCCAATTGAGGTCTTTGCGGTTTCAAAATAAGAGTTGGCAATGCTTTGAGGTATAGCATATAAGAAAACGATAAGAGCGGAAGCCAATTTCTGATTTCTGAAGAAAAAAATTACTAATTGCCATAATTTTAGAATTGACATACATTTCTAAAATATAGTAATATATATGAAATTGCAGTATTAGTTTTTTTCACAAGTTTTGGCACAGCTATGTACAGTAAAATGTGTGTCATGCATCAAAGCATTGCATCACAACTTGTAGCTTTAGCCTTTAGCTGGTTTGGCTTAAATTTAAACAAGCAAGCAGTTACATATTGATCCACTAGAGTAATGTTTTCTACCCATTCACAAATACCACTTAAATGTAGTCATAAAATCAATTGCATGAATACATTCTACATAATAAAATATGTAAAAAGAGAATAGATTGTGCTTCCTTTCAATTTTGCTCATTTTGTCATCTTTGGGTCACTGTTAGAATGGAAACATTAGGTCTGAAGAAATTCTATAGATTTTTTTAGATACATGCCTTTATCCTTACCTTGGTGCGTAGTGCCTGACCCAGCAACTGTGGGCCTTAGGTGGGGTGCACCCTGGACAATGACCAGTATGTACTGGGTGTTTATACAAAACACAGAAAAATTGCACTGTTCCATGATGTTGTTTTACGCATGCTGCCACATTATTGTTAATTTAAGTGACATTCTGAGTTTAGTAGTATTATTAGCATTAAGTTAGTTCAATTATTAGATTACCTAAGTATTCAGGTCAAAACAAATAAGGGTTCAAAATGATGCTTTTAGCACAGAGTAAAGTTTGACCCCAGGACAACACAAGGGTTAAAAATAGAAAACCCTCTGTCTATTCCTTACCCATCTTCCCATCTATGTTTTTTTCTCAATACAGGAGGATAAATTTAAAAGGAGTAAATTGGAAAATCAAATGAGGGGCTTGAGGCAGCCGCAGAGATTTGCAGAGCTGTCGGCCGGCGTCGGAAAGCCTCATCCATCATGTCCCACAAGTAGTCAATTCCTCTAGTATCTGTAAATGTTTTCAGATATTAGCCAATTTATATGCTCCGAGATTCATCATGGAAAATCAGCTTTAGCGGCGCACATTATCAAGACCTGTCTCTCCCCTTGCTCCATGAAGTTTGATGAACGAGTGCTCCTCCACGGCCCAATGGGTTGTGTGTATGGGGGTGGGAAAAAGACAGTACCCCCCCAACACACACATACACTCTTCTCCTTCCTATCCCCTATACGCACACACCCATCGGAATTCTTTTTGTAATTAATAAACAAACTTGCATCGGAGCTCATCAGTGTCAGGGGCAATACCAATCGTCATCCGTTATTGTTTATTACGATCCTCCCTCTACAAATGTTGCTATATAATGAGGTTTTTCAACATTTTTCTTTTTTTTTTTGAGATAATGACTTTTTTACCCTCTTGGAGATAGTGCTTACAGATGAGACTGTGGAATAAAAAAATAAGGGGACGTGACGCTATAGCTTGCTATCTTGTTTGTGAAGAGTGACTTGAAGAGTTTCCACCCTTCTTTTTTAAAAGATTAATGTTTAATTTAATTTTTATCTTTTAAAATACAGTTTTATACTGTATGTAATTGGACGTTACTCGGACGTTATTCATGCTTTTGCTGGTTACTGAATGTGAATTAGGTATGGAACAATATACAATTATATCATTCATAGCAAAAAAAAAAAAACACTAGAGATAATTAACGGACTATTTTTCATTTTTATCTCGATTTTTGTGAAAATTGTTTTTAGCTTACACGATTTGTAGTAAATTTTTTTTGAGCTTTTTAAAACATGCAAATGTACTTATTGTGATAATATTGTTAATCGCTTTTAATAAAAAGAAACTATATCGTCCCATGCCATAATAGTTAATTCAGTTCTTATCTGCTTATTCCAGTTGACATAGATTTTGGATCAAATCTTCATCTAGAAAGATTCTCATAACACCACTATCAATAGCATAGAGGCAGTAAAGGCAAAGTTTGTGGTTTTCTTTTCACATATAAAAAACATCCACTATATCTTTACCACTGCAAGACTGGGCCTTGGTGTAGGGCTACTCTATTTCTTTTTAGTATATCTGAACCTTCATAACTTCAGATTTCATGATGAGTGAAATGGAAGCGTGCTTCTTTTCAGCACTGCTCAGTTTGTCCAGCCTGACCGGTTGTACTTAGAAACTGGAGAATTGGAGCTCAACATTGTCTGCAGTAATAACAATTGTCATCCGTCACCATTTACTACAATCTTCCCACTACAAATGTTGCCATATAATGAGCTTTCTCTACATTTCTTTTCCACCCTTTAGGAGACGCTTACAAATGAGACAATGAAAAAAAAAATCAAGGCAAAGTGATGCTACCTTGGCGTCTTGTTTTTGAAAAGCGACTTGTTTACACTTGCTTCCTTTTCTTGAGCGAATCCCAACGGAGGCGTTTCATATTTATTATTCTCTTCTTCTCTCCTTTTCTTTTCTCCTCTGTTCCTTCCCGCCTCTGTGATACTGTGAATTTATACCAACACCGGGACAATTACAGTAAATTTGGCGAATGTTTACAAGGTGCGAAGTCGCGTCGCTGCAGGGTCTTTGTTCTGCAGCTTGTTTTTTTTTCCCCACTACAACATTAATGCTTTGGTGTTTTATGCCGGGCTGCTTAAGAAGACAATAGTGTGTTCGCCGAGGAAGGGAGGGTGTCATGGAAGGGAGAGAAGAGCAAGGAAGCAAGGAAAGGATGCAAGGAGGCGGGGGCGTCTTTAATAAATGTATGCGTGGCAGAGGGGGAGAAGCGAGGAAGCCTTGTTGTTATTTACTGCTGTGTTTGTGCACCGCGGCGAATCCCGGGCCGGCAAATGGCATTACAGCCCGTGATGAATGAGCATTAGGGTAAACTCATTTTAAAAGCATCCTGATTTATTAGCGCACAGGCCTTCCATTTTCATCAGGTCAGTGCTTTGGCTGGAAATTTCAACAATGTCAGCGTCAAGGTCACCTCAACATTATGGCTATTTTTAACCCGATCGCTCAAAAACACCACAGAAAGGAGACGATCACTTATAGTGTGGCCCAGGGAGTTCCCATGGTATTAAGAAACCTTGAATGTGCTGGGGTTGGGATGGTAGGGGTGGGTGATAAAAATCAAATAAAAATCAAACGTGATATGAAGTTATGATGATCTACTAACCTGGGAAGATTGTTGAATTGTGCATTAATTTATGCTCTGCTCTTAACGTCATTTCTGTTAAAGACCAAAAAGTGAACTAAAATCATGATAAAATCAAAATGGTGATCTTAAGATAAATAAAATTGCAATATTTTTACCATATCGCCCACCCCTATGTGATGGTGTGTTTGCAAGGTTTCAGAAGTGCTTTTAATTTGGATAGATAGGCTGTATGTTGGTTGGTATAGCCATGTTCAAGCCCTTCTGCATATAAACTATATGCATATGGCCAAGTCTATGTGACAAAGCTTTAATGCTAATAACGTTACCTCTTTAACATGCATTCTGCATTTTTGGACCAAACAGCCAGACCACAAAACATAATCTAAAGAACATTTGGTATTACCATTTGAATATGTTATTTTAGATTCTTGGTGGTGTCTTGGAGCCTGTTGCACCCACAGCTCATTCTATATAAAATAAAAGTGGGCTAAAAAATTGCCATCATTCACTGGATGCCTTTTTGTGTACCTTTTGTATATCATAGAGCACTTGGGTATTACTTTATAGACGTGGGCAATATGGTAATAATATAATGCCACAATTTTGATTAAACCAAGATCACAATTTTGATTTGATCCTGTTTTCAGTTGACTTTTTTTGTCTTACACGGAGGAGTACTGCTATCAGTGTAAAACCGTTTAACTACAAATACAATGTACATTCAATCCAATGTTCATCACTTAATACTTCATTTATTTTTTATTAATATGAACACTGGCATTGTTACAGTAAAAATTACAGTGAAGGTAGAGCATAAATTAATCCCATTCAACAATCTTCCCAGATTAGCAGATTGTCATAACTTGATATCACGATATATAATCTTTTATCCACATATCCCCACCCTTACATTGAATGAGCCAGAATTCTTACACATAAGCAGCAAGGAATGGTGTTTAGAAACCAAAATGTGGCGGTGGTCAATCTGCAATTATGAGCGTTAGTAAGACAAGAGCTTTAATGGCCGCCGCTTGCCTTGGGGGAGCTTTATTACACGCCACTGTTTTGCAGAAGCAGCATCAGATCTATAAAACGACCATTAGAAGGAGGGAGGAAAAATCAATCAAAATGCCATTACGGTGGAATAAGTTGCCAATATTGCTGATGTGGTTGCGGCCGCTTTGATTTTCCTTCAGATTATTAGGCACAGTAGTGGAGTAGTGACTTTGTTAAGGGAAAAAACGGTGTTGTAGGCGGAGTAATATGTCTCCCGGCTTCATAAAGTTTGCTGCCTTATATTTCCCGCTTTATTGATTATCCATTATCATTTGTCATGAGGTGTCCTAACTCAAGGGGAAAATATAACGCTTTCTCTTCTTGGCTATGGATCTGCGTGTGCATGGAGGTAGCAATCTGCTAGAAAAATGAGAGAAGAAATAAAGCCAGTGCAGATCGAGTGTGCCTTGAAGGGGAGTGAGGGGTTTGTTGGCTGGGAATGGGAGTGGGGAGCAATGTACGAAATGTTGGTAGAGAAACGGAAGCAGCAAAATGATTTAGTGAAAAATATGCAGTTTTTGGTGCAATATAATATCCTCTGCACAAAACAAAATATATGTTAAAAACCAACTTACCTTGTATGTGATGAAAGGCATTTGGTTCTTGTTGAAGTTTAATAGTCTTCTATCAAGTTTTAATCCATACAGGCTACAGAATTTTGGGTTAAAAAAAGCTGGTTCTAAATTATTTCTTCAAATAATTGGATTTAGACATTTTTTGATGGGAAGTTTTGATGTTTTTTATTTGTTGCATGTGTAACTTAAAGGTGTGGTGGGTAGTTATTTTTTTCCTCTTTTTGGCAACATCTAGTGGTGTAGGTCAAATTAAATGTCAAACTCCTCCTTTTGAAAAGTCAGTGAGCAACTATGGTAGCCCAGCAGGACCATGAGTAAATGGTTTGTCAAAGGGATGAACTTGAATCTCTTACTCATGACAGGTTCTATGAAGTACTGTAAACAATGTATATGTTTTATGGTTTTATGTCTCATTCAACTCAAAAAACTAATTTAAATGGGCACCGACGTGAGTCTATATCTTATCTTGGCAACTTAAAACATAATTGAAGGAAACATGCACAGATAAACTGACCAGGCTGTAGCTTTGAGGCCCATATCCTTCCTAAAACTAAACTACAAATATTGAAATAACTCAACTGGGTGAGATTAGATTAGATTGACTGATTGATGTCCATTTTGATTGTCTTCCTGGAAACAGGTTGTTTTCCTCAAAAAACAATATTTTGACTGGCCAAAAACATGTTAGAACAGTAAAAGGAGTTCGACAATTGCCCCTGGATCATTAAACTGTAGAGATTTCCCATCATTGACTGTAAGTGTTACAAAAATCTATAAAAACATATCTGTTCAGTGTTGCCATGGCTCTCATTCAAGCTTGAAATGTGAATAGAAACATTCCCTATATTGTGTAAGATCCCGCTAAAGTCTGTCAGTACTTTGCATGTATATATCACTAAAATGGCGCGGATCGACCATTTCGTCACACAATGATACAATCCATTTAATCCAAACCTTTTTAAGAAATGATTTAAGGATTTTTGTTGCCATTGCTGTACAAGGCAATCAATCCGGCAGGCCTTCCTCACTGATTTATAATGTTAGTAGAGCAGGAATGGAGATGAGAGATGCAGAATAGTCAGTGTTGGGAACATAGATAAACTACATGGACTGCTGTGCTGTGGAGTGAAACATTTGTCTATAGAGAATCTGCAGTGGCCATGATGGACTAGAAATATTGCACTAACAGTAATGGGGTATTTAAGCGCAATCATAGATTTTATCACATGTTGTGTCTTTACACTATAGTAAATCTTTGTATTGGATTGAAAGAAGGGATTGGGTTACATTTAGGTTGGAAATGTTTATTGATATGATTTTTTGCTCTTTTGCAGCCTCTAAACCAGTCCTCAACAGCATGCTGAAGGAACCATCCTTGATTCCAGACCAAACTATGGCCAAAAATGTGTACCAAGTAAGTGCAAGACAAAGAATATCATAGATCAGGGATGGGCAAACTGCGGCCCGGGGGCCACATGCAGACCTTTCGGCTTTTTAATCCGGCCCACCAAGCATTTTCTCATATTTTCTAAATGATAAAATATTGCCAATTTATCACACACGTTGTTATAACCTGCAGTAACCAGTTAACTCCACATCGACATATTTTTTCACTGAGGTCCAATCGAAGGCTGTATGTCTCATTTGTCAAGAAATGGTTGCAGTTTACAAAGAGTATAATATCAGCCAGCCCACATTTTTAAACCCCATGTGGCCTTTGACTCAAAAAGTTTGCCCACCCCTGGCATAGATACTAACACTGTCAGTCATATTTTGGGTTATGTAGTTCATGGTGTTTCATAATCTGACCAATTCCCTTCACGAATACTATTTCCTAAATATTTTTCATGCTAAATGTCACAAACATGGTGGACTAAAGTCATCATAATAAGAATAATAATAATCCATTGGATTTATATAGGGCCTTTCTAGATACAAAAAAAAGCGCTTTGCATAGCATTATTCATTCACTCTCTACACCCAGTGGTAGTAAGCCACAGCTGCCCTATGATTCACTGACAGAGACGTGGCTTCCATTCTGCACCAAAGGCCTCTCTGACCACCACTAACCTATATGTGGGCAATGTGTGACCAGGGACACAACTGCAGTATGCTTTCAGATGGCCCTCTGGTGTCTTTATCTCTGTCACCCCACAATAAAAAATAAATAAAAAATACACAGCTCAAATACAAAGTTCTTTCTGAGTGTGACAATACCTACCTAGTTACTATATTGCCATGTGGGCTTCTTACACTGGGTTATTGAATATATATATATAGTATCTAGCTTAGTTGGAGTTGATCCTCATTTTTACTTTTTTACTTTGTCCACTATCTTTACAGTATTTTTCCAAACTGTTGACTTTACAAATATTTTTTAGCGCATTTCTAGGTCTCCATGGAGCCAACCCTCATTTTTACCTATCCATAGTCTATTCCATTATATTGCATGCAATTATTTAGACCACTTTCAGTATTATTTTTCTTTTTAAATCCTGTGTGCGTTGAATTTTAAAACGTGTCTTGGCTGACAGTAGGCATGGCCCCCTCATGTTTGCTGATGAACCCACGTGAGGGCCCATGGTCATGCCTGCCAATCCGCCTATGTGTCTCCTGTGTCTTCCCCATTCCCCTTTCCCTCCCACTACTTTCACACGCCATAATATTTCTTCCCCCTCTTTTGCAGTGCACAATAAATGACTGCTGTTATGGACCACTGGTAGACTGCATCAAACAGTATCCTCTCCCATAAAATTTTAAGCCCCCGAAATTGACGGGGAGCCATTGAAGGGGGATGAGACGGGTCTGCTGGCTTCACCTGACATAAAAGTTCTGCTTCACGGAGGAAGTGTTTCATCCCGGCCATCAGTGGTACGATGCGGGGAGGTGATGGAGGAGAGGGTAGGGTGATCTAAATGCATGTGCAGACAGTGGAGCAGACCAAATGTTCTGTGCTAAAAGGTAAAACTGACATACATGCTGAGATGGGGTAGATATACCCTGGTTGGTTTTAGTGAAAAATCAGGGAATGTGATTCACAGTGTTGTGGAATTTAATACAAATTTAATATTGGGTTTGGGAATCTGTCAGTGGTATTCTGATCTATTTTTTATGTTTCGAGCAGTAGTACCTTAAACAGATCAACATGCTTCTCCAGCACATGCACAGTTTTATTAAATTTATATTACATACATAGTCCATTCAATGTGTTACCTAGATAAGTTTGGCTAGTCCTGAACTGGCGTGAGGCGTCAGTGCTAACCACTACGCCAAGGTTAGCTGTACGGAAGCTGAGAGGACATAGTGTATGTGCTTGCTGTAGGAGCAGTGATGGAAGACTGAATTAATGTGTCTTTAAAATTATATTCTTTAACATATTGAGTTGATACCAAATAGATGATGCATACTACCGTACTATATACTTTAATTGTCACCCCTCATATAGTTCCCCATCAACAGCTGTGGTGTGAGCTCTGTGGTCTAGAGGAGGAACCTTATTTAAATGAGTATACGGTGTAATGGTCGTATGTTATTGTCCCAGCTTTCATATGTATGTATGGGGTGGGTCGCTCTGTTCAGGACCACTCAAGCCTGTCCTCCCCTGCCCTCACTCCACATGGGACCATTCTACCTCTCTGGGCCACTGCAGTCTTTAAAATCAACTCAGAAGTCCACTACAGAGGGTTCATGATACCCTCCCCATTACTTATATGGCCCTGCAAACTAAGCAATGCATTAATTACATGCCCTTTTAATAAAAAATATTAAAAGTATACATGGCATGATGCAAATTGACAATGTATTGCAACAGCATTTTTATATTTTGGTAGAAATGATATATGCATTGCTTGGCATTTGCTCATTTGTCCTAATTTAGCTAATGGACTTTAGAGATTTGTTCTGAAATCATATTGAATCTGATCCAAAAACCTCTAAAGAAGGCTCCCATTTGCATCCTCCAGTTTTTGAAACGCAATGTAATGAAATGAAATGTTAAATATGACATTTAGATTCATGTAAATCTAATAGCTTGTGAGGTCTGGGTATATAGGTATATGCAAGTTATTAATGCCTATGTCATCATTTTTATTACAATGTGTCATTAGGACGCACTGTTGTTTTGCTAGATACTTTAACTCTCAGTTCTCAGTGGTATTGGTCAAGAGCATGAAGTGCTACTGCGGGACAAGCTGAAGGAGAAGAACCTGTCCTTTTTAGGTAAGAGATGTCCCAAAACTATAGTATAAAGGCAATCATGTAATAGTCACACATGCCAGAAACCAAATCAATTATACACCTGGTCACTTTATTAGTTGCATTCATTCATGTGCTCGTTAACAAGAAGGCAACAGAAACAACTAACTGACCACAATGAACCTTGAAGAATATGGGCAATCGTCAAAATTCAAGATTCAAGATTACTTTATTTGTCCCGAAGGATTTTTTTTTGGACACAAAGGCTGCCACATAAACAGTACACATTAAACAACCATGAAACAAGACATACCTCAACATTCACTTCAATAACACATATGACATCACATCACAGTCCTGCGCTATGGCCTTAGTTCAGGAGTCACTGAGATGGGCAGGAATGAGTTTTTATACCTGTTCATGTATCTTTTTCTATTTTCTTCAATCTTAAACTTTTGTCTTTTGACCTCGACTGCTTGATAATATAAACATCTGATTATTTTTAGTAAACTGCTGTTGATATTTTAAGAGTTGTTTGCATGAAGGTTCTAAGAGCATGCTCCCCAAAAAACAAAATATTGTGTATTTATATTCCGCTGATGCCAGAGGTCAGAGAAAACATGCTCACGGCTACAGTAACTAAAATATCCCTTGACACAACTAGGGTCGGCATGTGACCATGTCTGATTGTACAAAATGTCAAATCTTGAAGCTGATGGGCTATAGCGGTAGAAGACCACACTTGGGCCACTTTAATAGTTACTGAATATAACTAATAAAGTGGTCAGTGGGTGTAGGTCAGCAAGTCTTATGTGATGTGATATTTACATTTATTATAAAGCAAAGACAAAAAATGCTAGGTGGCTAACATGCCTTTCAGATTACATGTCTCTTGACTTGCCCCAAGAAGATGATCTGTAAGTTATAGTAGTCATTTTGTAGTTTGTTAATCCCTTTGTCTTGCCTTTCGGCTCTATTAAATCAAGGTGGGGTGTCCAGGTGTGAAATTGTGGAACATTTTCTCTCCCCCCTCGCCATCTCATCCCATCACATCCCACTGTCCCGGGTCAGATGAGCGATGAGGGATAAAAGTCATTCCCTCCATCATTAGGGCCGTATCATTTATGAAGGCCCCAAGTGCTGACCTTTCTTGGGGGGCTAGTTCTAAAACTGTCAGAGTTCGGGGGGCAGCAGGGACACTGGGGCGGTCTTACCCCATCTGATAAATGGATTGGAAATAAGCTAGCCAACAGCGGGGATGGCCCATTAATTTTAATCAAAAGTGGTGTAAAAAGGCGATCAGAGGCACCTGACAATGTCAACAGTCCAGTAGGTATGAAAGAGAAGAGCCTCATGGTGCCACAATGAGATGTGCCTTTGTCAGTGGAACGTGAATGTCCAATGGGTTTCCAGCAAAAGTAGATAATTTGAAGCAATGAAAAATGCATTATTATATGTCTCCTATTGATGAAATCCACTTCTACTCTTGTTGTTCACCATTTAGCATAGCAGATGGAACAATGGTTAGAATGGTAAGAAGCTAGTCCCATACCTATATATTACTTTTTACAGTACACATTATCTAATGTAATGTCTGTATAATGGCAAAGTCCATTTTACCTTAATGCAGTTCAGTACTTAAGCTTGTAGCAATGTGTATAAAAATGAATTTCAGATGTCTTTCTATCATCTGGAACCACTAGTCAATCTGCTACCAACAGCTATGACAAGTTCAGATGCCCCTTTTTTCATTGCGACCATATGATTAGCATGGAATTAGCTATTTTACCAAGCAATTGAATAGGAAGTATATTAGGTAATTGTTTGGGTGATAACTGTAGTTGATTGTAGTCAGTTGTTCAGCGTAACCCAATAAAAAGTGGTATTTAGACGTAGAAACATTTCTGGGAGCAGCGCCCAGGTACATTAAATTTCACAGATAGGATTCCCCATGTCCCGGCGGCCACATGGCAGCCCCCTGACCTCTCCGACTCCTCTCTGTTCTTCATCCTGTTCATGTTCGCTCCCGCCTGGCTGCCCCTCCATTCTCCTCCAATTCCCTTCCATGCTCCATTAGTCGAGCTTGGCTGGAGACAAAGAGGCAGACCCTCGGAACTGAATGACCTGGTCAGCCTCAGATTTAATGGAGAAATCAGGTGTTGGAGCCGTAATGGCCGAAGCGCGCCGAAAGTCAAGGACAATGGCCGCAGCACACGCAGTCAGGGGTCAGGCTTACACGGGCTGTAATGCCAACCTTGTCCCCTTTATTATATATTTTATAAAGCTGGACCAAACCGCAAAGTGGAGAGCGGCCCCTGTTAATGCCTCTTTTACGGGTTTTGTGCAACGGCAGCAGATCTGCGCCAGGGGTAGTTAATGGTTTTTACGGTGTGTTTTGTGCCTTGACACCACTAGAAGGTTGAGTGTCTCCTTGACTGTTAAAAGTTAGTGCCCTGTAAGTAAGTATATAGTAGTGTTAATGGTGTTTTTGTAGGGAGGAGGGATTACTGGATGCAAATACCCAAACAATGACTTTTGAAGGATTAGAATTTTACAATTTTTATATGCCGGTTCTCTTTTTGAACTACAAAACATGTTTTTTATGATATTCTAGCTTTGAATCTTCCAGCTGTGTGTCATGGTTGCTGTAATGTAAAGCAGCCATGTATTTTTCTTCTCCAAATATCGTACTTAACACCTAATACATGGATGTTTTATGAGAACAACACTGAGAACCAGCATTTCAGCAGCGGCTTCTCGAAACTTTGCAATGTAAAAATGTGCAAATCTTTTCCTTACAGATGAAAACCAGCTGAGAGCCATGGGTTATGACAAAACACCTGATATTATCCTGGAGGTTCCAGTTGGTTAGTATTATAATTCTGATAATACAGCACTTCATTGTATTTTTATAGTAAGTATACTTGTTTATTTTATGGACAAAGCTGTGGAGGGACACATTGTGCACTGGATTGAAAGCAAAGCATCTTTTGGAGATGACCACAGCCATCGAACCTATCTCAACGAACAGTTCTGGAGCTACTGGAACAGGTGAGTCTGCTCTGTACTCTGCACTGGGTATTATTCATTTTCCACGTAGCCACATTGACCACATAGTTCACATATGACAACATGGACCACTTCCCTCTTTATACAGTTTTCCCAGCTCTCACATACTTTATATCACACTCTTGTGGCTGGAGCTGAATGTTGGATTGTTTTCCAAAGTCTACACATTGTTTTGGGGGAAGTTGAGAAAATGAGTGATTAAACTGTTGCGATTGTGGCCATGAGAAAGAAACAGGAACAAACCTCGACTCGTGTTTTTTTGATGAGATGGCAGAAAAGACCGCTCTGAGTCAAAATTAGGTCATCAGTGGTAGGCCTGTCACGATAACAGATTTTGAAGGACGATATATTGCTTCTGAAGGTATCTCGCTATTCAATCATTTTGAGTAGACAGCTTTATGGCACTCATACATTGATCCTAGAGCATGATAATCCCAGTTTAGACCCTTTTCAATACCATTACCTTTTAATTCTGAATACTCAACTTGCACTGTATATATGCCGCTATTGTCTCTCACGTTGTAGATCAAAATATCATGGCTGTATTTGCCTGATTGGACAGTTGGGGTCTGTCTGGGCCTTGGATTAGCCCAGGGGTGTCTCTCAGTCGAATCATTGGTATTCACTGTGGCGGCCCTGTCTCAGTGTATTAAGAAGTACGCTGACAGTAGATCCAGCTCATGTCAGCGAACAGCCCGGTCAGATAAACCATACAAAAAACTGTCAGTCCCTTCACACACCGCCTCTATTCACGCCAGTGTAGTTTTTAATTGACATTTACTGCTGACATTTTCAAA
The DNA here is from genome assembly GCA_036025475.1 of Philypnodon macrostomus. Taxonomy (NCBI): domain Eukaryota; kingdom Metazoa; phylum Chordata; class Actinopteri; order Gobiiformes; family Eleotridae; genus Philypnodon; species Philypnodon macrostomus. The sequence continues at coordinate 30,515 of JAVQKC010063981.1, forward strand.
TATGACCCGTCTGTCTCTTATTGTTATGCATTGCCATCTTTGATACAAGAGATTATTTGTGCACTTAATTGCATATTTGAAGTGACATGTTGGAATAAAAGTTCCAATCCAAAAAACCTACACGATCAAATAGCAGCTACTGGTTTGGTCAAAACATTGTAGTTTGTAATATTTTCAGTTATTTTCTGGTAGATGTCAAGATTATATAAACACTGTGTTTTTCTTGCTTAGATGAGTATGATTTTTAATAGCTGGCATTAGATTAATAGAGAGGCTCTCTTTTAGGCCTGTCACAATAACACATTTTGAAGGATGATATATTTCCTCTCTCGAATATCTCGATATTCTATAATATTGAGTAGACTGTTTTATATATAAATTGATTGATCCTAGAGCGTAATACCCCCAGTTTATATCCTTTTCGATATCAGTAACTTTATTATTCTGTATAATTTAAAATATTTATTTATTTAGCAATAAATAAATACAAACAAAACCAATACAAATAAAATCAAAACATATAAAGTAATTAATCTACAGTACAGTATTATTTAATTCTTACAAGCAATATAAAACTGGGCAAAATAAGGTTCCAAATAATCTTTATTCATTTGTATATTTTGAACGATAAGTCAATAGACTGGTGACCGGAGCAAAAGTGAGTTAACTTTACAAAAAAGTAGTGTTTGTGGTGAGGGATAGAACAATTCTGAACATACAATGAAAAAAATATTGAGGTCATCAACATTTCTGTAAGGGCCCAATGCTACCTGTATACTAAAGTGTACATTAAATAAACATACAATGTGAGGTACATTCACTAATGTTTCCTAACCAGGCTCTGACATCACCTACATGTATCAGAGTGGTTGGCATTTGTCAAAACCATCTTAATTTTCTGGCTAATGCTAATTTCTCCATTGAAAATGTATTATGTTCTTGCCTCCAGTTGCTTCCATTCTGGAATTTAGAACTTTCTATTTACAAACTTTGAAAGGGTCTAAATATTCATTATTATGACAGGCCTCCTGATTAGCTTAAGTGTTGTACTTAACATATTTTGACTCCTACTGTAGTCTTTCTCAGAAGTGGTCACGTGATGTATAAATAAAACCTGTATAAATCAGCTGGCAAGACACGTCACTGTATCGTGGCGTCTACTGAAGACTACAGTAGGAGTCAAAACATGTCAAGGTACAACACTCAAACACTGGTCTGTTAATATGAAATGTTTATAATTGCAATATTGAGCTGATGACAGGGCAGGTTACAGTGGGCTTATGAATCTAACAAGGCATTATTATGTTTTTCAGTGGATTCAAGTCTAATGTAATTTGGATTTCAATCAATCAGAGGATATACTGTATCTACCACTGCTTCAAATCATTACTTACACATGTAATACAACTCCAAACTATATTTTTTTATCGACCACTCTTTGCTGCTCAATAAACAGCCTCGGGAGAATGGTTCATGTCATAGAATCTTGATTTCTGGTAGGACTAAACCCAAAAATGGCAAGCAAGGCAACTGATATCAAAGACCATCTTCAACATGCCACACTTGAGCCAGCAATTTTTATTCAATCCTCCATGACCTCTTGAAAGGAGAAATTACCAATACAATTCTGACTTTATAATGTCAGACATAGAGTATCAAAATAGGGATTTATACAATTCCACTGCTCACTGTCAGCACACTACACTTGAACCATGACTTAGAGCTGTTATGTATATATATATACAAACATAATACAAGCTGCTCACCTGCAAATACAATTCACAGCTTGTACTTGTACTATTGCCTTCTCCAAAGTTACCTACCCCTGTGAAGTGAAAATACTGGACTGCCACCCTATACATCAATTGAGTCTGGAGCTTACCACTCAAATAGTGGTCTACCTGGATACCCATACCCCATGCAAGCGTTAATCCTAGCCAACATGTGTGAGCATTTGTCACTTTTTCATTGAAACATAGGTGTTCTTGCAGGTCGTTGGGTATAAAAGGCGCCTTGTTGTTCTTGTGTCTGCTCCAAAACTTCTCTTTTCAGCTATCTGTCATGCTTTGAAGTGACTGGGAATTGGCCTGAAGATCAAAACCGCTTCTAATAAATAAAACGGGGGTTAACAATGGCTAGGCCCGCGGATACACGTCTTAACACTGACCTTTGGGAGCTCGCCTGTCCCGCGTGAGGCACTTCACCTGTTCAAAATAACGGGAATGCTGCTGGCTTACAAATAGCATGAACTACATTATGGAAGCACAACCCCTTTCCAACTCCCGCTTGCTGGTCTAGACTGCACTGAAGGCTGGCCAAATGTGTTACTTTTAACGCTTAGAAGCCAGCCAAAGCAAAACTTAGCATGGAATTAGCACCATTTGCGAGAAAAGTTGGTAAAGGAAGCTTGCAGGGATTTAGCAGCCACTAGCCAACTACCCCGATGTCATATTTCACAGCGACGCGACTTTTGCCAGTGGACTTACCTTAATAAAGACCTAAAACACAAAAAAACACACGGCTAAAACGAATAAAACCAATAGCCCTCGCTTATATCATGGGCAAAAGTTTGTCAAAGTGGGTAAAAATGGGAGAAAATCCACTCGAAGTAGCCGCCGAAGTGAAGTATCCTAAACTGTTTTCCTGCGAGGCTCGGGGCTAATGGAGTCCGTGCCTTCTTCGTGCGCCCTCCTCTCTGTCCACGCCTTACGTCACACTTTTCCTCCAAGCCCACTCTTCCTTTCAAAACCTCACTGGGAACAGGATTGGGGATTGGGAATTCTGGATTTGAGCTGTGTTGGATCTGGTTGGCCCCACTTCTACGCGTTTACAGACGACAGAAGACAAGGAATTCTGGAGAAAGTGGACCGTAAATGATAAACTTGTGACCTACACATGCTCAATAGAATTACAATATCAGGGGCGTTGCTAGAAATGATGAGGGCACGCACGGGGAAGGAGCACCAGACTTTGAAAGGACTTTGATTTTATACCTGCCACTACCAAATGTTAATAAAAATAAAAATAAAAATAAAAATAAAAATAAAAATAAAAATAAAAATAAAAATAAAAATAAAAATAAAAATAAAAATAAAAAAAAATAAATAATAATAATAAT
>JAVQKC010063988.1:0-13673 GCA_036025475.1 Philypnodon macrostomus
GGCTGTAACTCCCAAGTGGCAACAAATCTTAGTGTTCTGATCTCCGAATGGAAGAGTGGTTCCAGATGAGCGACTCCACAGCGTGGGTACTGCGTGAGTCCATGAGTGTCCTCCTACACCACTCTTTTTTATTCTGCTATGTAAGTTTCATCTGAAGGACAAGTAAAAAAAAAAAAAAACATAACAAAGCCGGTGCATTTCAAGGGTAAACCATCCTTCCCCGTGGCACCAGCGAAACACTTAAACACATTTTCTGCTTGATAAACCCGTGTTCAATTTCCTGCACTTTGTAGCCTTTTCGCCCTCATTCTTTTTGAATCTCAAACAGTCAGTCGGTCAAGACCTTCTCTCGTGAATGCATCCACTTCAACAACATGTGAACCAAACATGTTGTCTTTTATCAACATTTATTGCTAGACACTGTAACAACCATGCATGCTGTGACCTAAGCTAATGACCGTGTAGATTAATTCTGGTGGGTTGCCTTTGGGAGAGTTCAAAACTATTCCGTAGATATCGATTTTGAGGCTCGCTGCGAAATTGAACTGTCAGGTGTTCCGCCGGGCCCTGATATGATATTGATCCCATCTGCTGCTTAGCCACAAACAAAGGCTCTGGTTACCTGAAACACAGCCGACCGGGAGATCCCAGCGTCTCCTCTGTTAAAAACTGCTTAAAGGAATTTTGAATGGAAATTTGATAAACTAGCACTCTCTAGGGAGTATGAGTGTACCTCATTACCTTGAAGGTGAGTTTCCAGTTAGTGTATGCTACAAGAATAGTTTGCTATAAAGTGGGTAGTACTAGTAACAAAATCTAGAACCCACAACCCCCTGGTTTTTCGATGAGCTCGCCAACGTGTCACCAGGTAAGTAAGGTCTAAAAGTAGCTGATTTATTTATTTGTATTTGTTCCCTGATATTATATTGACCCTTCATGCTTTGGGACAAACTAATGCCTCATTCACACTGAATGCAGTACATGTGTGGAGCGGTATCCGTAAGGGCTTCCTCTGGACTGTCATTCACACAGAGTGCGATCCTTTTTCTGTACGTGTCCAGACAAATCCCCTCTCGCTGGTGCACGCTGGAGCTGTACGCTGTGTGTGTATGTGAAATCCATGTGTGTATGTGAAGCCTGTGTGTGTGTTTGTGAAGCCTGTGTGTGTGTATGTGAAGCCTGTGTGTATGTGAAATCCATGTGTGTATGTGAAGCCTGTGTGTGTGTGTATGTGAAGCCTGTGTGTATGTGAAATCCATGTGTGAATGTGAAGCCTGTGTGTGTGTGTATGTGAAACCCGTGTGTGTTTGTGAAGCCTGTGTGTGTGTATGTGAAGCCTGTGTGTGTGTATGTGAAACCCGTGTGTGTATGTGAAGCCTGTGTGTGTATGTGAAACCCATGTGTGTATGTAAAGCCTGTGTGTGCATGTGAAGCCTGTGCGTGTATCTGAAGCCTGTTCTGTGTATGTGATGCCTGTGTGTGTATATGAAGCTTGTGTGTGTATGTGACGCCTGTGTGTGTATGTGAAGCCTGTGTGTGTATGTGAAGCCCGTGTGTGTATGTGAATCCTAAAACACAGCTAACATGTGGCGCTTCTTTGTAAAAAACAATTTGAAATTTGATAAACTGACACACTCAGGGGACTATAAGTGTTGCACATTCCATCGGAGGTGTAGTTTGCTGTGGGGTTCTGCTCAGACCATTAGCCGTGCTTAGTCATGTGAAACCATTTCTCTATCAGGCACAAAACGCTAATACTAAGACAAAACGGTGCCACCATTGACTTCTGCTTCTGGAGCTTTCTGAGAATACAGGTGAACATTCAAAGCAATAGTGGCTCTTCCCTTTGTGAGTTTTGACTTGAATACTGCAGCAAGTATGACTGTAGCTCAAGGTCATGGGAAGAAACAATGGAGTCGGCGCAGTAGAGTGAGATATTTGTCCACAGGTTGAAGGTTGAATTTCGCAAAAGGTCAAGTGTTGTACATGTTTGTGCTGGCTGTTTAAATAAAGCTTTGCAAAGGTCTTAAACCACAGTCAGATTAAGTGTAGTAGTGGCCTTTTCATGCATTTTGAAATCATTACACTTACCACATTTCTTGAAGCAGCTCTTTTTGGGAGCCGTTTGCTCTCAGGTCAGATGAGATCAGGGGTGTAATCATCAAGCAGTGTAGCCAGTGCAATTGAACTGTAGTTTGATCATTAGACCTGGTCTAAACCAAAACTAAAGTTCTAAACAAGAGCTAAATCAGGACTAAGACTAATCCAGATCCTTAATCTTAATCTAAACCAAGACTAAGCAAGGTCTAAACCAGGTCTAGACGCAAACCTGCACTGGGACGCCTGATCACAATTTGCCACTAGAGTGGATCCATGTCCCTAAGGCCCTCTTTTCCCCCGATGACTATGAGCACGTCAATGAAAATAATTTATATATATATATATATATATATATATATATATATATATAGGATGGTTAGGGATGATTTCTAATGGATTTATAACGGATACCTTTGCTGACACAACCATCCCTGTCTAACCAGGCTTGGGACAGGCACAGATAGTGTACTGATGTGTGACACCATTGACTCTAAGATGTAAGGAGGATAAGAATCTGTGTTTGCCAAAGTTTCCTGGAAAGCAAACAGGAAAAGCCCTACTAAAACTGAAAACCAACTGATAAAAGCCTATTTTTAAGTCATGCACACCAATAACCGTAAATCTGCCACTCATTGTACATTAGAGCTGTGGATTTATAGGATTTCTTTTAAAAGCTTTAGTTCTGATGAGTTGGAACTATGCCAGGGTAAAATGTAGTGCAGTCATTTACATTGTGCTCCTGGCGTTTGAGAATACAGGTTAAAGGGAACATTTGCAGCTATAACCATCGTTCCTCAAGAGGAATCTCTGTGAAAAATACAACTTTGAGGAAGGTCAAAAGGATGAAGTGCTGGGGAAGAAATGGGTTTTATTTCTGTCTGCTACTTTGTTTTAATTAGGTGTCTTCAGCCAGGGTTAACGGTGTCAGTGAAAGGGGCTGGTTTGAAGAAGTACTTAAGGTTGGACTTTTGTGGTCGTTTTGTTCTAGTGTTAAAGTGGCCTGGTGAAGAAAAACAGGAACTTACCCTTGAATCAAGTATTTGATGTTGAATCAGTCATGGCTTTTGTATGTATGCCAAAAATAATATGAGCTTTCTTATGCGTGTGTTGGTTCAATTGGTCATTCTAAAGTGTGAATGATTTACTGTATGTGTATGTGTAAGGCCCATGACTATATGGTCATTGTCAGGTTGTACCCCACCTAGTTGCTGGGATAGACTCCAGTCACTCAAGAGGAAAAAGTGGAAAAACATGAATTAATTCCATTTGTTTTGCTTGTGCAAAGAAAAAGTAAAAGTAGAAAATGTATGGAATATGTGTGTAGATGTTTCAATTCAATTTCATTTGGAGCCCTTTATCACAAAGTTGCCTCAGTGGGCAACAATAAACAAGGTCATTGGGAACAATAAACACAGTTAATAGACAATCAATAAACACACAAACAACAGGACTGTCCCAGGACATCCCCCGTCCTTAGCCCCTTCATCATGTTCAGGAAAAACTAAAAAAAAAAGAAAAAAGAGAAACCTTAGGGAGAACCACATGATAGAGGGATCTATTCCCAGGACAGACAGGCTATAGATGTGTCCAGGACTGATGGATGAGGTCCTTCAGTTCAGATGTTTGCGTGTGTGTGGTTTGAGTTTGGACGCGTTTACACCATTCAATTTAACCATTTAGTCAGGTGGGGGATGCGTCCTGGCTCTGGGCTGGTGCTCTATAAACCGGGGAGGCATGGGTATACATATGTATATTAAAAAATAGGTGCATGTATGACTATGGTTATTCATGTATACATTATGTTCATTATAATTTTTTGTTTTTTCTGTTATACACATTGGGTGAAAAGAAAAAAAATATGAAAAGTATAAAAAAAAAATTTTTTATGTGTAGCATAGGCTGATTAGTTTAAACAGTTATAATGCAAATATGCAGTTAATTTGTTTCTGAATAGCATGTTTTGCATTGACCTTTGACCCGTGAAACTAGGCCGTTATGGATTCCTTGAGTGGGCATTGGTATCAAATTATTACAAATCCCCCACACTTACAAAATCTATAAACCAGATGGACCAAATTGAAAATAAAACCAAAAACAGTCAAGTGTGGATGATCGAAACTTGTACTGACATCACAGAAACAGCAAATTTCAGATGTGACGGACTTCATTTTCTGTGTATCACGGTAAACAAGTTTCACGCTCTCGTAAACTCTGAGAGCTTGCAATTTTACGGACGTCAACTGTAGACGTGTCACAAGATTCAATAATAAATCTGGGCTTTAGTGGTGTTCTGTTTCTCATTAGAACTGACCAAATATTTGAGGGCTGTAGGAGTTTGTGTTTGACGTGACCCGGGGTAGCACATACCTTAATCCGGAGAGGAGAACAGTCTGGCTAATGTTTGGTAAGCGCGGCGTGGTTACTTTACCATGATTCGGTGTCGTGTGTGGAAATGGGCCGGAACGCCGAGGTCTGGAGCAGAACCTGAGACACTGCAGCACTCGAGCAGCTGTGAGGAGTACAGTTTGAATACTTTCAACTTTTAACAAGACCATTATACTATTATATGCCTTTCAAACTAAATAAATTGGCAGCACATACATAGTTGTTTTGGGCTTCTCATACACAAACCAGAAGTAGAGTACTACTGCTAATAGGAGGGTTGAGGGTTCAATTCTCACTCTAACAATTTTGCACTTCACCCACCTGGCTGAAATGTATGAATGCATTAGTGTTTGCTGCCACATTAGTATGCCAGAATGGATGCTGTGACTACAGAGGTATGGAGAACCACCAGTGTGTGCTTGGCTCCAAAAGATTATTTTTAAGAGTAGCCAAATAATTGGTTTTGATAATGTCCATAAACAAAGAAATCATTTCACATAATAAATGAAATAGATTTTGTCTTGCTCTGGGCAATGTGTTTAAATCAGACCTGCAGTGGTTGAGACCAAAGGTGAATACAGGCTGCCATTAAAGCTGTAATCACTTCACCATGTGGTAATTTGATCTTTATTAATGTATTGATACAATCAGCGGCTATGTTTTTCATAACATTGCTATATGGAAGTCCACCAACATGGTTTGTCTGTCAGGTTAACTACTTAACTTAACTTAACTTGTTTATATCAAATAATCCACTGTAGTTGTAGCAGGAAGTCACCTACAGTAAATGCCCAAACCATCACACCATATATGAACTTCTGGAAAATGAGTAGAGCCAAGTTTTATTAAAAAATCCTTTGAAAGTCCTATTAGAGATATCATAATAGCTACATTACCACACATGTTGACATTACATACAGGCCATAACAATACATCCAACATCCTTCTTCCTGAATTTCACAGTTCATGTTCCTCTGTCCCCATTATTTAAGTCCACACTATTTCCTCCACGATGTAAAGCAAACATCTCCATGTCCGTATCACAGCACATTAGCATATAGCTATTTTCTTTGTCTTCTGCAGCGGTATTTCAGAACATGCTGGGTTTATGGAGACAGGAAGTGTTTCGTATAGTCCCCCCAACCACACTGAAGAATATTGTTACATGTGGAACGGAGGTTGTGGACTTTAACTATATTTTAGCAATATACATCTTTCTTTTACTATAGAAATCTGGCCTTTATTGAAGCCCTTGCCAGTGGAACCTACACAGTGGGACCTAGTAATGTAGATACTGTATATAACTGGTTAGTAACAGACATAACAATAGCCAACATGGCATATAATAATAGTGGACTTTATTATTGGAGAAAACCACTGTCAGAAACAGTGGGAAATCACACATGGAGGCTCTTGTACATGGTTGATGGAAAAAACTAAAAAGTATTATAATATTTAATATTTTATCTACAGCAGACATTCCCGAAGCTTTGCAGCCCCCCTATTAATGTCACATTTTTCTCTATATATTTCTATAATAATACAAAAACAATGGGTATAGGATATATATGGCTTTATGGTAATATTGGTATAGTATTAGTAGTATCATGATCAAATATATAACCTTAGATTTTTATAGCTCAATTTTCTTTTGTGCTTGATGTGTAGACAACCTTTGAGGACCCCTAGGGTGCCCCTGACCCCACTTTGGGAACCACTGATCTACAATATAGTCAGGGTTCCAACACTGGTTTGACCTATCATTTTTGGTATTTCCATTGTGCAAACTTAGCTCCCATTATGCAATGCCGAGGCCACAATAATAGTTATTCAGAAGCCAGCTAGGGATATTAAACAGAAATTGGTATGCATGAAATTGCACTACTCAAAATCAATAACTTTGCTTGACCTTTTGACATTGCAGTGAGTCTCATGCTAAACAGCTCCTTGCCGTACAACATTTTTTCCACTAGGGTGTATGAAGAACTAAAAATGAATTAAAAAGAAAAAAAAAATCTGTATATACATACTAGTTTCTGTAGAATCAATGTTATATGCATAGTAGTCAACAGTCAACAGAAGGCACTCCCAGAGGAACAACAGCTGGTGACATGCTGCAGCACAGATTACATGCAAACGGTTGTCCTTTTCATGCATGCATACTGAAGCTTTTAATTAAACAATGTGAAGTGTGGTGTTGAATAGACCAAGAGATACAGTATAATACCATGGCAACATCACATTTCTAAGATTTCACTCAAATCACAGCTGGTTAAAATCAGTGATGCACAGATATATATGTTCAACATCGGTATCGGCCGATATTTTTATTAACAAATGAACATATATCGGTATCGCCCTCTACAGATGGATGATGTTATTCTGTTAAATCTCTAAAGGGTAACTTTGAATATGAGACTTAGAAACAGCCAGAGAAATAAAAGACCATTGGAAATGTCTAACTTTAGAGTGACAAAATGGAATACAAAATATATATGGGTTAATAAATGGAATTTATTATTGTTATTTATATGTTTATATCTTGGATTTGAGAAAGATAGCCTACTGAAACATTTTTACAAAATATTGGTATCAGAATTGGTCTCGGCCGAATGTTTAATTGGCATCGGTATCACCAAGATACTAGTTAAAATCAGTGCTTGTACAACATTGATAGATCATTACGACAGTCCACATCCATGAAACTAAATAAGAAATTGTCAAATCTTTTGGCCAGAATTTGAGCCATGATAAACCTGTAAAATAGCATGATAGTAATTCATTACACAGAACCCAGAATACAATGGAAGGATAAAGCATTAAGCTGTGCATTCAAGTCATTCCTTAAACAAGCCCCACATCCTTCATATCACTTCATTTCATCTATGGCAGCTCTAATTGCTTTGTTTTCCCATTGTACGTCAAAGCCCAAATAAGTCTGACAAAATGAGTGAGAGATCTAAACTAATAGAATCTGTGTGAATGAAATCTTTTTAATTATTTAGCCACTCTTAATTGTTATCTGGAGCTGGCTAATGTAGTGTTGTCAGCACAAATCTTACTTCAAGAATTGTCGTTTAAAGCTGTAAATTGCATTAGCAAGCAGCTTCGCAGGGGGGGGTTCGATGTCGCCTTGTCAGAGAAACAGACAGACAGATTTGTTTTATTTTTTCCATCCAATTTCAGTGTTTAAAAAAGTGCCCGCAAGATAAGTGTATGATTCCCATAATCCCATAATTCTAATGCATGAATTGGATTTTGTTTTTAGGTTGTTTTGTTAGTTGTTTTTTTTTTTATTACTTTTCCACTGAAAACCGAAATTGCTGGGTTTCAGGTTCTTGAATGTGATGATGTCATACCCTCAGATGGGGGGCAGGGGCCAAAATTCTGTATAAACTATATGGGATTTTTATAATAACCCCCCATTATGTACCCATGCATATATGCTCAAGACATACCAATGGTATGGTTAAACAAGCATCAGAATGAAGAGGGGTTTTAAGTGACTTTGAACATTGCATGGTCATTGGTGCCGGATGGATTGTTCTGGGCATTTCAGAAGTTCACGATCTACTGGCATTATTATGTACAGCCAAGTTTCGGGAAAATATACAATGTCCAGTGAATGGCAGTTCTGTTGGTGACAATAACTTGATTGATGGATGCCAGAGGTTAGAGACTCGCTTGAGAAAACAGAAATACAACATTAGCTTGGACTTGGGTTACAATACATTACTTAAAGGTCTGCAGAATTTAGTCTGCAAAGGAGTTCTTCATTGCTGTATCTTCTTTTGTTCCCTCTTCACATTCATTGGTCCATTCACCTGTCTTGGCTCTTCTGTTTGATTCATGGCCACATTGCTTCTCTCAAATTGCTGGGATATGTATGTCATACTGTGCAATTACAAGAGCGTGACTGTGACTGTCTGCGACCCCAAAGTCCCCAAAAGTGAGCCTCCATCAGTCCTCTATCTGACCTCTTTTCTGAATATCACCATTGCTTAGTTATTCTATTGTTTCATTGTTTTAGTGCGTGAAGTTAGCTAAGGGTCTCCCAGTTTCCAATGTTTTAAAGTCAAAACCAGGCCAGACTTAAAATTACTTTCCAAGCTTCATTTCTACTATTCTTGTTTTTTTATGGCATCAGTAGTCCACTAACAGATAAGGTTGATGGTGCGATTGCTGCACCATCCAGTTCAGACTGCCACTGGCAAGATACTTCAATTATCTTGCCTATGTATGAATGTGAGATTGGTGTGTTTGCTGGAGGCCATTGGCACAGTGTCTCCTTCAGTCTCCTGTTTTTCCTCCACCAGTTTTTGGAGTGAACTAATGAACAAATAATGGAAAGCTTCCTTATATAAACCATAGCTATTACTGCATATAGTATGATGTTGCCCTGTGTGTGCTAAAAAAAACATCCCATATTGCAGTGTGTCAGAGTATTGAAAAAAAAACTAAACAATAATAATAGTTTTGCAGCCATAGTCAGGAAAGGGGTTGAAATATTTGAACACAAAAACGTCTATATAATTATCACGTAGCATCAATGTTATTTGGAAAATCCAGGAATGATCTTTCTCATTTCTAACATAGAGGACATAAAAGACACTGATGCATGTGCAATGTGTTAAATCTATACAGGCCATTGCTATTGGAGTGAATGCACAGCTGTTTGAGTCCCTAGACACAATGGCTTGCAGAAAGAGGAAGATAGAAGAGAAGACATGTTGTTTGACTGTCTCATGTCTGAGGTTCCTCGCCCACAATGGTGTCCAGTGGAAATTAGGCGTGAACAGAGCTGGAGGAAGCACAAAACAAGCAGCGTTGTGTGGAAGATGAATTGTAGCTAGGAGACAGTTTATTTGTCTTGGGTGACTTTAAGACGGGATACAAAGGAAGCCAAAGGAAGGAGCTGCAAGAGTTAGGTTTAAAATCAGCTGTGTTTTGTAATATATATGATATTGATAGCTTCAAACCATCAAGTTTATGTTTATGGTTAGCACTTCTGACCCAGGGTGGAGTCTGCATGACCTCCATATGTTTTGATTTGTTCTTCCCTGGTACCATCCCAAAGACAGATTGTAGATGTGTTCTCAATTGCCCATAGCTAATAAGTGGGAATGGGTTCCTGTCAATGTGTATCAGCCCTGCAACTAACTAGCCATTTTCCAGGGTATACCCCGCCTAAGGTCCATAGTAAATTAGATCATTCCCAGGAAGTACAAAAGTTTACTTGTTTGGTCTGGAATGACCTCTATTACAGACATATATTATTTCAATACATCACTGAAGTATCCACAAGGTCAATAATGCAACAGGCAGTAAAGGAGAATTGATTGCACTGTTAGCATTGCAAATGTTTTCTGGAATTTACCCAATTCAGCAAGGAGCCACTAGTGAATGAACGTTCAAAGCTGGTTTATGTGAGGTCATGTTCTAACAGCAATGACATATAGAGTAGTATAGGACAGCAGTGGCTCAGGATGTAGAGAAGGTTGGCAGTTCAATCCCTGCATGTTTTTTTTTTTTGTCCTTTAACCATCTCGCCCAATGTGTTGTTGATTGTGAAGTTCAGAGAGATTGCTTCCATGGGTATGGTTGCTACATCTCCACCAGTCTGCTCCAATATTTAACTAGACCTCAGTGCCCAACTACTACACTTTTCCAAACTCTCAGGTACGTGCATATTCAAACATATTGTGGTGTTTATGTGCTGGCGTAGTGTCTGGAACAGAGGCCGAACACTAATATTCTCCTCCAACAGCCCTCCGCTTATCACATTTCAGGCTTTTAACACGATTTCAGACCACGGTCGCAGCTATTTGATCCTATTTAGTCGCAAGAGCTTTAGTGAGGTCAGCCATTGGCTCGAGGCCTGCATTGGTCTTTATCCACATGTCCTGGACTGATGGTGGGCTAATCTCTCATTGGAAGAAATTGGGATGCCTAATTACCTGTGTTTTCAACATTAAAGAGACATTGTTTTTACATTTCATGATCAATATGGTTTGTATTATTAATTTTTTTTAGACTCTATTGTGTCATATTTCATATATATTTGTCAAATACAAATTTTGTCACATACACAACACAATTTTTTTTCTCCAATCAATGTGTTTAACAGAAAAAACAAACATAAAGATAAACATTATTTATGTGTTTTATATTTTTGGGTCTCTTTCAAGGTATGTTGAAATATCATTTGAACTGAAGCCTAATGAGTACTAAACTAAAAATACATTAATTTGGTGCTGTTATCCAGAAGATTGAAAGGAACAAAAATTCCTAACACTATTTTAACAATATCTAAAGTACAGTGAGTGGCAGAGTTGTTACCACTTCTGCTCAACATCTAGAAGTTTCTTGACATCTTCCTGATGGTATGCTAAGGTAGCTATCATAACTATTTAAACCTAATGCGGTAATAAAGAATATGGCTTTTAGGAAATGGAATTCAGGTAATCTACCCGGGTACTATCTAAATAAGGACATAAATATATTTGTATTTATTTATTCTTTATTTAACCAGGTAAGCCAATTGAGAACCAATTCTCATTTACAATGGCGACCTGGCCACATTCACTCCTAGGCAATATGGGTTAAGTGTCTTGCCAAGGGACACAACGACAGCGTGTGCTTGGATGGGGACTCAAACCACCGACCCTCTGGTTGAAAAGCGGGCGCCTACCCACTGCACCACTGCGTCCCCAAAATATATATATACATAGGTGAGTAACACATTTCATTTTAACTTCAGAACTTTTGGATTGAAATTGGATTGGACATTTTTGGACTGTTCACAATGTTTGAAATAAAAGTGAAAACTACTTTTTGTGTTTGGAACATTTCAACCAAAAAGCCACACTTTTCTACAGCTTGTGTCACTCATCTTTTAGTAAACTCAACCATAAACACCTGGTTTATTCCCTGCTGCTTTTTGACCTGCAAGGCTTATCCTTGTCAGATGGAAGCACACCCCCAACACACTGAGGTGATGGCTGGGAGTCAGGTGCTGCTCTAAGATGGTATTAATGTCAGTGTGAGACGTTCTGTGTCAAATACAGAGGAGTGGGGTCTAACTTAGAGAGGTCTTGTACCGGAGGCTGTTGTCTCTGTCTCTCTATGTGTTGTTGAGTCTTATCTCCAATAGCAGACTGCCCACATCTCATGCTCGCGTCCAGGTGGTTGGTCCAGGCCAGAAGAGACAAGCATTTAGCCTGTAGGTGAGGACAGTAGGCTACAGAAAAAAAAAAAAAAAAACTTTCACTTTTTTTTCTCAATTTTTATTTTTAATCAAGCAACAAAGAGTAATACATTTTACCACTTTATAGTTGTGCATCTAAAAATAAATAACACCAAGTATGTTTACAAAAGGAGGCCGTTCACTAACTAGAAGATTGGTGGTTGAGTTCCTGCTCAAACCATTTCATGCTGCCTTTGTGTCGTTGGGCAAGACACTTTACCCACCTTGTCTAAACATATTGTCAGCTTGCTTGTGGCTCACTTACGAAAGACTGAACTTTTCCCATTGTTTTCCAAATAATTTACCTAATGACATTTTTAGTGTTTAGTTCAATTACAGCCATTCTTCCAACCAGAAGTGGGGTGAAAACGACTGGCCCAAGAATGAATTTCCTGTTGCTTCCACATCTGCACCTTCAAACCATTTAGTTTTTTTTTTTTTTATCATATTACGGACAAAAACCTAACCACGTGTCTCATGCGAACAAGCCACTTATGTGCTATTATTCATATCCTGCCGGCGTCCACATGATTTATGACTGTGAAACTGAAACTTCCCTTTTCTAGCGTTTCTTCTCACAGGTCTTTATCTCCACTAAACATTTTTAAACAAGTAAAAAGTCAGAATAGACAACTTTATGTTCTCCAATCAATAGCAATTACCAAGGCTTACGGTAGTTTCGGCACAACATGTGGTTTTCCAACTCGAGGGCCTGGGCAAGGGCCTGTGATTTTGTTTGGGAATTTGCCTTGACATCCAGATGGGGTGTATATCAAAAGAAGTCATGTAGAACCAAGAAAATATAGAAGGGAGAATGCATTCCGGCTCTGCAATGAGGTGAAGTCTGGAAGAGCCAGTGGCGCAAAGAGGTACTGAGGGGCCTTAGGACAGATTTTTAGAATGAGCTTCTAAAAATTCAATACACATTTAACGCATTGACTAAGCTGATTTGTAAATAAACTCACATTTTCAGACAATCACACACTACCACAGGACAGGAGCACTCTGATTGTCAGATACGTCCATTATATCCAAAACTAGAATCTTTCAAGTGATTTTTAAACAGACAAAATACTCATGAAATGATCGTGATTCATTCTTGATAGATAAAGTACATATCTTTTCTAAACTGTATTGATCAATCTCCTCCAAACACATCACAGTGAAACTGAGACCAAACTGACATTGTCCACTGTGTATCAGACCAAACTCAATCAGAGATAATAACAGTTTTGTTTCAATTCTTCCACCTCAGTCAGTTAAACAGAAAACACATGTTCATGCATAAGAATGTCCAATATGACTCTTTCATATGTCACTAATATGGAGTATGGCCGCCCCTGACACGGATCAATGCCACAGGACGTCGTGGTATACTGTCCACAAGCTTGTTGATGTGGTCCCACTCTTCAGTCAGATCCCGGGCTACTTCCTGTAAACTCTGAGGAGCAGGTCAATAATAGTAAAGAAGGAATAAGGTGAATATTGATGAACATAAATAGGAATAAAAAGAGGAATGTGTGCTAGGGCTCAGAGTAGTTGCACTGGTTGAACTGCCTGGTGCTATGCTCCTGGCCAGAGCCCAGTGTGAAAAACTCTGTACAATTTTCAGCGCTTGTTGTTGATTAAAATGTTGTTTATCCAATGAAAGGCCACAAGATGCCAGGGTAGAACTGCATGGTGTCTCGTCTAATCAGGGCGGTAGGAGCTTAAAGACGGGAGTCTAGGCAGTTGGTGCATTTTTGGCCCCTTGACAAATTATAAACTTTTGTGGGCTTCCAGCTGGCATTTTCCTCCCGGTCTGTGTTTTCGTGATTGCTTACGCGGCAGTGGCGCAGTGGGGTAGCCGCTCGCCCCTCGACCAGAGGGTCGGTGGTTCGAGCCCCCGTCCGAGCGCACACTGTCGTTGTGTCCCTGGGCAAGACACTTAACCCACATTGCC
>JAVQKC010063996.1:0-23825 GCA_036025475.1 Philypnodon macrostomus
TTCACTTCACAGGTGTGCCCTGTCAGGGTTAATAAGTGGGATTTCTTGCCTTTTCATGAAAATAAAGAAAACTCATTGAATGAATGAGGTGTGTCCAAACGTTTGGTCTGTACTGTATATCCTATAACAAAGACTTTCACATTTGTTTCTAAAGACATATGCATTTTATTGGTGGGTATTTCTTCCCATCCTTAACAGTTTTAGTGATGTGTGCAGATTACTAGAAGTTTTTACTCAGTTTTACCAAATGCAGCCCAGCGGATGAGCCCAGTCTCCATAGAAACATGTCTGTGTCTCTCGCCTCGGCCCACTCAGTCACACACACAGCCTTGAGTGCTAGGCTCTCCCGCCTCAGGGAGGAGCTCTGCTGCATGTCTCTTGTGACTGAAGAGATTCAGTGAAAAACACGATGCTCACAAACAGGTGGGTGGCACAGGTTAGGTGCTATCTTAAAGACCCTCTTCACTTCAGTCTGCAAAGATCACAACAAAGTCTGTCTGTATTTAAGGAAGGACATAGTCTTAATTAAGTTATTATTATCTGCATTATTTGTAATTACTCAAATCTGATTTGATCTTTTCTCAATCAGCCTTCACCAGCCTTCCTGGGATTCTTTCTGCTCTAACAGAACACGGCTGACCTTTTGCTGAATTCCCAAGTTTTATTTACCTCATTTACATTTTATCTGACTGTGGCATGGACATGATCATGATCACTGCCCCGCTCATAAAGGTCTCCCTGTCTGAAATCCAGATGCATCACTGTGGAGAGAATTCAACAGAAGTTGTCCTCTGCTGTTCAAACAGAAAAGCACAAACTATAGATATTCCCTGTTACCTTGGAAACCGTTTATATACACCTCACTTTGTCTGTCCCTGTGTGGTTTGTGACATTGTGATAATGTGAGAGTTATGTCAAATAGGTTTTTCCCATTGTTATTTGACCTATTTTCTGAAGTGTTTTTGCTGGTACCTCTGTCATCTACAGCACAGAGCAATGTAAAACTCAGCTTGTGTAAATTGTGGATTGATGCAGAGAAGTGTCAAAGCAATTAACTGATTTGAAAGGTCAGCTGCTTTAACAGGAACAGCCTGTCCACATACTGAACATAAACGCATCACACAAAATAATCATTTTATGACACTAAATGCTGCTGGTGTCTGAGTGACGAGGTGTGAGAAACACAGACTGTGAAGTGACAGTTGTTAAAAACATCCCTGTGGGGCACCTGCCACTCAATCTGAGCTCATACAAACTACTGCAGTGATTCTGTAAATGATCTGTGGGTGGTGTAATTTATATTCAAATTCAAATGTTACTGAACTGAACATTTTCAACATACTTGGAACATACAGTGTGCCATAAAGCCTTGAACTATAGCCAGACATTGCTTATAGTTTGGACATGTATTGTGAAGTGACATACTAATGACTACTACAGTAAATACTATTACAGTATAAATAATGGTCTGAGCGCACCTCTTTATTTATTTTTATTGCACAATATATTACAAAATCATCACTATTGCAGCCAAATATTCAACATAATAATGTCAATGTCAAATGCTTTCCTCATATTGTGCAGCCCTAGTTAATGGTGATGTCAATTGTTTGTTGTTCAGGTGAATGATGCAGGTGTGTATGAGGAGGCTGACCCTGTGTCCTCCGGGTGTGGTCAGATGTGTCTCCATCAGGAATGTCCGTTCAGTGCTGTCCCCTGTGTACCGGACACTCTTCAGTCAGACCGGAGTGTGGGACAAAGACTATCGGCCCGAGATACGGCAACGGGTGGAAGAATGGTGGCATCCGAGAATCATGGAGCAGTGGAGGAAGGATTCACTTGATAAGGTTAGAGGGATGCAGTAACCATTCAATCAATCACTTTTCTAATTATTTTATTATTATAGTTTGATATACTTGGTAGAAATCCATCAATACATTTCAAAATATATATTGCCAATGGCCATTATTGATTTACATTAGCACTCTAATTAGCCTATAAGATGGCAACAAATAATATTTTTACTCATGAGTGGGCATTGTATGGCTCCTGGTATGGTACATTGATTGTTGGGAATTCTTTGCACAACAATCTAAAGAGAATGTTTTGAAAAATTAGAATATCCAGTGAGCAGCAGTTCTGTGAGTTATGCTGATTCCCATCTGGTTTGAGATGATAGAAGTAATTCATCATTTTCTTTTGTTAACTAAGGTCTACTGTTTGCTATTTTTGAATGCACAAAATATCAAATGTCAAAGGTGTTAGGTTGTGGCATCAGAAGACCACATCCTGGGTCTACCCAATAAAGTAGCAAGGATGGATCAATGAAATAATATTAATTACAGAGAAAGAAAACTCCCGGTAGTTTATATTTACACCATACATCATAATATAGATTTTTCACATTAGCCAGTTTTACCTTCTATAATCTATTAATGGGTCAGATATAATAGTGTCTGTATGGACCATTATTGCTGGGTCATAATATATAGCGTAATGGGTAATTGTCTTCTTCCTGTGAAAGGCTGACATTGATGAAGTGTTGGCATCGAACCCTGAGGGACTATTCATATTTTTTTTTTATTCATGACTCCTATAATGATTCATATGATGATACAGTCACCGGGGTCTGTTGCTGCGGTAACTCTGACATCCTCATCATATCCAGCTCGAGCCTAAGACCATCTAGAGCTGGAGACAGTGGTGACAGTCTGAATAATGCTCTTGTCCTGGCCTCTTTATGCATTAATTTATTACTGGAACAAAAACAAAGGAGGTCTTTTTGCATAATAACAGTTGGACAGTGAATGAATATTGGACTTGGATAATCATGTTGACTATAGTGATAAAAATATGATTGGGAATATTTTTATTGCATATTAGGATTAAGGCTTTATTAAGCATTGACAAACAGGCTCCCTAGTCAAAACTGGGGTTAAATAAAAACTTTCAGATGACCATAACATTATTACCATAAATGATGCACTGAAAAACACAAAAAAAACATACCCCCCACCCAAAAAAATAAAAATAAATAATGATAATAAAAAAATATTTTGTTGGACTGCCTTTAGCTTTGAATATGGCATTTGCTGTTGTTTCAATAAGATTCTGCAATGTCACAAGATTTATTTCCATCCAGTGTTGCATTCATTTTTCACCAAGACATTGTTTTAAATTGGTGAAAAGCCTTCTCCATCACATCCCAAAGATTCTCAATGGGGTTAAGGTTTGGACGTCCATGTGTGAAAACGTCTCATTCTCCCTGAACCACTCTGAATGATGAATCCTGGCATTGTCATGTTGGAATAAGCCCGTGCCATCTGGGAAGCAAAAAGGCAATTGATGGAATAACCTGGTCATTGAGTATATTCAGGTAGTCAGCTGACCTCATTTACTGGACACATACTGTAACCGCCCATGCAGTAATTATCCAAAAGGAGGCTCTTACCAATTTGTGTTGTCAAATCCAAAAGGCAACTTTGTTTGGGCCAGGCAGTGTATTTTATATTTATATTTTTCGCAATTGTGATTATGCATTTTCTGATATATAATAACAATTGCCATATCCGGTGCAGCCCTATGACTGCAAGTACATTTCCAGTTCAAGTGACTGACTGACATGATCTCATTATTTTCAGGGATCGAACAAGAAGAAGTTTTATGTCCTGTCCATGTTTCCATATCCGTCTGGAAGATTGCACATGGGCCACGTGCGAGTTTACACCATTAGCGACACAATCGGCCATTTCCAGAGAATGAGAGGGCATCAGGTACAGTGCATTTGTTTTGTCAGTTTGCCTCGGGGTGAACATTTATGAGCTGCTAATAGACTCATTTCACAGTAAGCCAGAGAAAATTAGTTTGTTTTTGTGGCTTGCCCATTTGTTCTGTCATAATTGATTTGCTTTATCCATCTGTTTCTTTGTATGAGTCTCCTAAATACCAATATCACTCATTTTGTTCACGTAGACTATGTTGATCTGCAAGAGAAATCGCATAAACGCAGTAGCTGAGTTGCACACAAAAAAATACAAAAAAGAATAACGTTACTAGAAGTATCCATATAGCCCTGGTTTTTGTGCCTAGTATTTTAGACCCGATTTAGAGCTGGTTGGTCCTGGTTTTGCCCTAGTTCTTTTTCCTGGTTTAGTCCTGGTGTAGCCCTCGCTCATACCTGATTTGGACCTGGTTTAATCCTAGTTTAGTCCTGGTCTGAATTTAGGGCAATCTCAATTTATTACATGTATTTATGAATTCATTTTTGTTTATTTGACACAGATGTCACAATTGCAATGGACAACCAGATGTATTGCTTAAGTTAGTCAATTTAAAATATTATATATATATTCATTTACAATATAAAGAGTGCAGCCATGAGCCAAATCGACTTTGTTTTTGTGTCCTGATATCAGCCACTGTTTTAATTCTCTGGTAATTGGAATGCCAAATGTATTCTGCAGTGGTACTTGGTGTGTGTCAAGTCTGGGAACCATTGGAATACACTATGGTACATACAGATGGGACTAGAATTATAATAAGAGCCAAAATATGCATTATATAATTTATTGTGCACATTTTGTCATAGCAAATAATCCTCTCAAACCAAAGGATGGCTTAAATTAGCTGGAGACAAGAACAATCCATATCCTTGACCCAGGCTGTGATGTTATTGATGTTACTGTTTTTCGATTCAAAGTCTTCAGTCGATATTCAGTGCTCGGTTTGAGTCCGCAGAAATGAAGCTGTGACCAGAACAGAATATGACATACTGTTTTTTAGCACTATATTTGTCTCGGGCACTTTTTTATGTTTTTGCTTTGCCTCAGAAGGTATGCCATGCTTTTTTTATTTTTTGCTATTCTCTCCAAAGAGTAAAAATGACGAATACTTCTGTCAGGTATCTCCCTTGAACAGAGCAATGGTTCCACACGACTTCCTGCCCAAGAGTGCACTTTTCTTCAGCATCTGTCAGAAAGCAAACCTGGTTCTGCTTTGTGCCCACATACTCCTTTCAATTGTTAATTAGGAACAGCACACCATCTGTCACTATTTTGATGGTTTGATAAGGAGTGAGTTACTGCTCTTTTTGGCAGTAGATTTTTATGGAACATACAGTCACAATTTATTTTACATAACTGCATTTTATCTACTTCATTAAGTACAATGTAATACACAGTGTAATAAACTGCTTTAACATGTAACTACATTGCACATACAGAATGGTTAAGGTTAGGTACAATGTAGTCACATGTTAATGCAGTTTGTTACACAGTGTATTACATTGTACTTAATGAGGTAGATACAATGTAGTTAAGGGCTTATTTCAAAACTTCAATAAGTTGTAGAAGAAATTATTACTATTCAGTACATCTATTCAGTCTATTTTTCTTTTTTTATTAAGGCTGTTAAATTTGAGGAACTGGCAGTAATGTTGGGGCCATCTTAAGATCTGCAAACAAAAAACCTACTGATGTTTTTTCTCATTTTTGAACAATATATTTTTTATATATTTTTTTTTCATTGGTGGTGTACACTCAATTCCCCCATGGTCTATCATACATCTATCTATGAGCAAAATTCTAGTTTCAAAAATGTGCTCAGATCCAAGGGATCTGAGCACATTTTTGAAACTAGAATTTTGCTCATAGTTCATCATCATTTCTCTGTGATTTTTGTGGACGGACCAATCACGAGCCGTTTACGAGCCATAGCAGAGTGTTTGTTGGCCGTGTCAAACTTTGCTAACTCTGCTTCCATGTTGACAACAAGCTGTGTGCTGTATGTGTGGCTTTGTAGTGCCATGTCTAGCTTTTCTGATCAGTTTACAATACATCGGAATACACCCTTGAAATTGAACATCTTTGTATAGAATTGGAAAATAATTAGTTGCAGCTGGCCAGGCTAAGATTTATTTTAAATGCACAAATTCAAAAAAGGAGTTGAAGTGAATGTTTGTACAATTAGTTACTTCGGTAAGTGTTGGCAATACTGTACGTCTTACGCTCTCACAGATGAAGTCTGTGATGGAGGGAAAACGTGGGTGGACTTGTGTGACACCACAATCACAAAATCATCCTGTCCCTCTTCCCTCTTCTCGTCAAAGAGAACAGGCTGCAGCCGCTGATGGACGGACCTATGTGTCTCAAGCAGGCACTGCCTGGCTTCACTCCACAAAGAGATCATAGTAAAATAAAGGGCTCCTTTGGCCCATGTCAATGTTCTCCACTTCCTCTTGTCACTCAAGCCTCTATTATATCTGGTTAGATAATGGCTAGACTACACTGACTGAAGAGCGTACAGTAATTGGATCCAAGGTATTTAGAAGAACACCGTCTGCTGCTTCATACATAGCAATATTAAATGCAGTCTGTCACTCATATATTTTTTCATTAAACAGACATAAAGAATAAAGAATTTATACAACAGTCAGTCATTACATGATGACCCCTTATAGCTAGTGAACAATTTGTCCTCAAAGTTGATGTGTTAGAAGCAGTGTTAGAAGTGTTAGATTTTTGTGAGTTTGAAAAAGGCCAACTGTGGCTAGATGACTATAACAAGTGCATCTTCAAAACTGCTGTTCTTGTCTGCAGTGCACAATATATATCAAAAGTGGTCCAAACGTAAAACAGTGGTGAACCGGCAAAAGGTGATGTACAGTGAGAGCAAAGACTAATCCGTGTGATTGATCCAACAGACAAGCCACTATAAAAAAGTCAATTTTTAAAAAAAAGCTGAGACTGATGGAAATGTGTCATATCATAATACATAGTGTATTGCAGATTTTTGCGTATATTGGCCGCATCACACAAGACTGTGACCACCAATATTATGCTGGTGGTCCTTTTATTGACATTTGAATCTCATATACTCAGCCTCTTTCACTGATGTACAAATACAGCAGACTGCTTTGCTCAAACCATCCAGCAGCACTTACAAATGAGGCCCAGGCTGTTACCATAGATACTGAATTGTTGGAACATCAGATCGGTTTGAGTCCATACGATGATCCTCTCCAATCCCCACTACTTGTGCTTTCATCTCATTTCCCTCTGAACAGAAAAACCTCTCAAATAGACTGTAAAGAGTGAAAAAGATGTCATCTAAGTCTGTGTTGATTTATGTCAAAGATGATGTTGAGGTATAGCAGCAAGGTGTAGGTTCATGTGCAACTACAAGAATTTGAACTTTCTAGAAATACTACCACAACAACAAAAATTGGAACACTGTATGAATCTGTTTCCGGTACTATAAAAAATATTGAGTTATATTATTTAATGTTGACAGAAGCAACACATCTCAAAATAGTGTGAAGGCAACAAGATCCTGGAAATACATCATTACATTAAATACATCATTTTGGTTTAATTGGCAATATTTTGTGTAAACTGTTCCCAGACACATGTAGAATCACTGTAACAGATCTCTTGTTTGTCTTGGCAGGTGTTGAATCCTATGGGTTGGGATGCTTTTGGGCTGCCAGCAGAAAATGCAGCAATTGAGAGAGGGCTTGATCCAGAGGACTGGACCAAGAAGTATGAGAAATCACACAGCTCCCAGTTGATATATGATTACATTTCTCATTCCATTTTCTTATTGCAGAAATGTTCAGTCCATGAGGCATCAGCTGGACAGTCTCGGACTGTGCTTTAACTGGGACCGGGTAAGGAGCTGATTTCTTCATCAGCTGTGTCACATGGACATGTCATTTCACAAGTGTGTTTTTGCAACAGGAAGTGACCACTTGCCTTCCAGACTACTACAAGTGGACCCAGTATCTGTTTGTAAAGCTGTTTGAAGCAGGATTGGCCTATCAAAAAGAGGTACAGTTTGTGTTCTGTCTCTGAATCCTTAATGCCTGAGGCAGCTCAGCTTGAGCGAGATGAAAGAGGATGGAGAGAGAAGCACACTGGTGTGTAATGAAATGTACTGACGTTGGAATAAGCCTCTAATCTGAATAAACAGCTCTTTAAAATTCTACATTTAGATTTTCAATGTGTATTACATTTCTCTATGTCTGTGTGTTGTCCAGGCTGTGGTAAACTGGGACCCTGTTGACCAGACGGTGCTGGCCGATGAGCAGGTGGATGAAGCGGGCCGCTCCTGGAGGTCTGGAGCTCTGGTGGAGCAAAAACTACTCACACAGTGGTTCATCAAAACCACAAACTACGCCAAGGTGTGTACAAGTGTTATTTTCACATATGTATGCAATAAGAAGTGTGAATAATTTGCCAAATGCAATGTCAAAAAGAGCAGAGCAGCGGCCCCCTCTGATAGCAATCATGGCTAACACTTTAGTAGCAGCAGCAGCCGCGCCTTTCTGGTTGTGCAATCAGACCCCCGGAGACTGTCATTTGTAGCTTTCAGCAGCACAGGGAAAGAGAGAGACAGAGGGTGTGGGGCAGGGGTAAAACCCCCAGGCGCAGGACGATCAAATAAGAAAAGTTGTTGGCACAGAGGTGAACACGGTGGCACTGAGGGAAGCTCCTGTTTAACCTGAGGCTGTCACGAACATGACATTTCAGCTGCAGATTAAATCTAATACAGTTTGTAAATAATGACTTAATTTATTTTTCATTTAGTCTCATTATGTTATAAGTGCTGGCTTAAATATTCTACCTTTTCCTCTGGAGTTAGCTTGAGGTTTGTGGGTAGAAAATAGAAGCACTAAACCATTCATTAAAAGTACAATAAGGTTATCATTTATTATTGTATTGTGCACTCGTCTCACTGGCCCTGATCCATAATAAAACTATGGGCTTCCTACAGTATTTGCCTCAACAAGTCTATTAGTCATTATCTCTCATTCAGAAGGTGTTCATATATCTGCAGTTCATTGGTGGTCAAGTAGCAGCCAGTTGTAATTAACCACAGCCCGGACCAGTCAGCCATGTTTGTTCCAGTCCGAGGTGTGAGTGGAGGAGGGATGTGCCCACTGTGACAATGTGTTCTTGCATTTCAAATTTTTGTCGTCAAACAGAGATGTGCAAAAGAATGAATGGGAAGGTGTTAAAAGAGGGAAGTGAGAGAGACAGATGGAGAGAACAGAGGACAAAATGTAACATGCCAAAACAAGAGCTCTGCAATGAGGCTGTGATTATACGTGTTTAGGCCTAATTCAGTAAAACATATAGACCTGGTTTAGTATTGTGTATCTATTCAAAAATGTTAACTATTAAACATTTTTATTTTGCTTATAGTATCTCAGTATTGCAAATAATATCATTATCACCATCACAACATTGTTTTTCATTCAGTTAACTTAATTTAAATTCAGACAGATTTGCTCAACAGTCATCCGTTTAGCTGTCAGCATCAATGTTGAACCAAAGGGGTTTCTCATGAATGATCACCTTCTTTATGCCTTCGGGTCACAGACAAATGCATTATAAATCCGAGATGGATTTAATCGCACTCACTCAAACATGCATGCTGCTCAGAAATGTATGAAAATTTCTACTAAAGCCTATTGCGTTGCTATCCAAGAATGTGTGTACGTAAAACACAGAGGAAATTGAAATGGTGACCTCAAAGCCCTTTATTGACAGCAGCTGAATACAGTTTATTAGTGTGAGTTTATCATCAAGTTTCTGGTGTGTCTTTTCTTCCCACAGTTTCATGTACATACTTTCATTTTCAAGCTTCAAGTTACCATGGCAACCACTGTCCTTGTTTTACCTTTCTTTATTTCCTTGTCTGCAAACTGTATATCTTTTTGTGAGTACCATTACCCAATCATTAGTCTTTCATTCTTAGGTTTTAACCAAGAGTAGCTATTTTTCTCTTTTGACTCTATTAGGGCTGCTTAATTAATCACAGTCGAATTGAAATGGTAATTTTTATAGTCGTAATTAGCAAATCGCAAAGGCTGAAATTTTCTTTTCTACACAAAACAAAATGTTATGTAAGAATCCTGATTACCTTATAGTTTTAACCTCTACAAACATGCTCTGAAAAGCATGTGATCTCAGCTTTCAAATATGCTGTGAACTGAATCTTGGTTTTACAAAATAACATAATCACAAATGTAATCTCATTATATTTCATAAAAACTGTTCATTTTTACATTGTTATGGCCATGATGCAGTTTGGCTCTCCAGGACTGTGAGAGGTTGTGACTGAATAAAAAAAGGAATTGGAGGCCATAACATTTCTGGCCACATCCCAGCTCTGGCTTTTTGGCCTCATCCTTGTTAATATGCATAGCTTCCTTTAATCATGCAGAATAACTACGAGTATGAGGGAGCTAAAAAGAGAAAGTGACTGTGCTGCATTTGTCAGAGACGTAGGACAAAAAAAGGTCATGAGTTTTGCATGTTATTTTGACCAGAACTGATACATTGCATTGACAAGACTTAATGGTGTTTTTGGGTCAATGACTTACTATGTAGTAATGACGTCTACTCGCCTGCAAAATATTTTCAAAGATGGTCCACACAATTTGACTTTTTGGTGCATTGTTTCTAAATAAATCATTAAGTAAACTGAAAGTTAGTTTGGTCAGATGTGTCTCATATGTATTGTATAAACACAATAATAGTATTTGATATGCTTCTCTCTCACTAGCCCCTGTTGGATGCCTTGGCTGATCTTCCAGAGTGGTATGGGGTCAAGGCCATGCAGGCCAACTGGATCGGGGAGTGCACGGGCTGCTACTTTGAATTTAAGTTGAAGGTAAATCTCATGCAATATTTTTTATTTTATCCATCCTCTCTTTTCAACCAAATGTGGACTCACTGTGTATAGCCTTTGCTTTTCATCTGAGTCCCTGAGTTTTACTGTAGATTTTGTGTGTGTGTGTTTTGTATGTTTATTATGTACCAAGACATGTTTGTTTATCAAAAGTATGTACCAAAATGTGTGTTTATCAAAAGTATGTACCAAAACATAGAAAGCTCTTTCTTTTCACAATGACACCAATCTTCAACTCACAGCTTTCATAGTGTTATACAATGTGGTGCCCTGTCATTTAAAACTAGGTTTAGGTCAGTCTAAAGCTCCAGTGTCTCACCAAAGCAATATCTATAGTATATTGAACCATTGTAGATAATAACTTCACGGTTCTGCCTCGGTCACATTTCAGGGTCAAACACAGGTTAGCTTTTCTCTGTATTTCTGTATCATTATGTTAGATTGCAATTTCTCTAAATGACATTGCTATAGCTATAATAGCGCTTTCACTAACCTCAAAAGACCAATGGTAGAGGACTCCCAACATCACATTATATCTAGTCTATTGGCCATTTACAAACCATTCAACCGTGAAAATACGGTACTATAAAAAAACACATGTGACATGGCAATAAAATATTGTATGGTCATATGGAATTATTCTGATCTGATCTGGTTTAGGGGACTACAGTGCATTCATTTATGTTTTGCTCTTTACCGTGTTCATATTAATAAATAGAACCGTAAGCATTGTATTGGATGCACACTTAATTTGTAGTTAAAAAGGGTTCATGAAAACACTGATAGTAGTAACCTGTCTTCTATGTAAGACAAAATAATAATAATTCAAACTAAAATCAAAATCATTATATTTTTTCCATTTCGCCGACCCCTATTTACATGCTGCTGCGTTTTTGTTTTGTTTTGTTTTGCTTCTCTATTTATTGGAAGTCTCTCAATTATTATTTGACATTGTGACTTCCAGTTTTTAATTTTAATAAAATTATAGGGACACATGAAACATTAAAAAGCAAAACAAATAACACACAAGGTTGTTTGCATTAACTTCTGTTGATGCACTTTTCTCCCAGCTGAACGGGGAGGAGACGGGGGAGACCCTGCCAGCCTTTTGCTTCTCCCCAGAGACTGTCTTTGGAGCAGCTTACCTGGCCATCCTGCCATCCCACAGACTTCTACACGGGACCAGCTCTGTTCGCTCTACCCTGGAAAAAGCCTATAAGCCCGGTAGAGGTGAGATCAATTTGACAGGATCCCAGCTTACAGCACCCAAACGTACATACATTTAGTCAACTTTATAAATGCTTAATGCTACCTGAAAGTTTTACTTTGTATTTGAGCAATGTTTATTTTTAGAGGGAAGGAATGGAGAGGAAGAGGATCTCAGCATCTCATTCAAACTTTTGTATATATATATCTATTTATTTATTTATTTTTCACAAAATCAGGTAGAGCAGCTTTCATTAATATCACTGGCCTGTCATAATGTGTCTTTGTTAATTGGGGTTAGTCCCAGCCTGTCTGTCCTAGTTTGCAGCCCTCAGGAGAAGCAGGGCGACCTCTCAGACATGTTTTTGGCCTCTGTCTTTTTCCCAGACTCTCTCACCGATGTCACCGCCTACAACCTGTTCACTGGACTGGAGCTGCCCCTTGTCATCTCACACAAAGAGGCTTTTGATGGCTACCTCGATACTGTCATTGGTGAGTTTCTATTGAAACAGCATTGGAAGTTGTTATGTAGTTATATAGTTAATAGGTTACATACTAGTCACAAAAAAGTTCTGGACATTTTGCCGAAAAATACCTTTACCACAGATATCACCCAAAACTCAAATACCCCTAACGTTTTGTGAGTACTCCTTGTGCCAGTCCCAAGCCTATACACAAGGGGAAAAGGCCAATTAAAAAGAAGATATGTGATGATTATGGGCTCATGCTAGATGCACATTTCACATTAGCTAATTCATATTGGTATGCCTGTTTTGATATCACCAATATATTTCTGCATTTACTCTTGACACACAATGGGCACACAATGTTTCTTTGTTGGTGTTACCTCCTGCTTCATATTATTGGTAAAACTTCTACATAAGCTTAAATTCAATGCACAAATGAGACTTTTAACAAAATGGAGCATTATATGTTTATGGCAATGGGAGGTTTCTCCAAATGACTCTCAAGAGACGACTTGTGTATATGCTCATCTGTGTCTTTCAGGTGTTCCAGACAATAGTGCGGAGGATTTGTCTTTGGCTCAAGCTCTTAATCTGAAATGGACTACAGTTCTGAAAAATAATCAAGATGGGACACAGACTTTGACTAATTCTGGAGAGGTTTGCAATCTGAAAGAAACAACATCATGTTATAACAAAAATCTAGCAGCATTGATGTTATCTTTTGTGTTTGTAGTTTTCCGAGCTTAGCAGAATCCAGGCTTTTGACTCCATTACCCAGAAGGCCAGAGAACAGAAGTTTGGTGGTCACCTGAGCAGCTCTAAACTCAGGGACTGGCTCATATCAAGGCAACGATACTGGGGAACACCTATCCCTGTGGTGCATTGTGGGACTTGTGGTCCAGTTGCTGTACCTGTTGATGAGTTACCCATCACTCTACCAAAGCTGGGGACAATATCAGGAAAAGGAGCCTCACCTCTGGAGTCTGCTCATAACTGGGTCAACTGCGAATGTCCAAGGTAAAGAAAACTGTTTCTTTAAATAATTATAGATTTTTTAAATAATTTATTTATTATTATAATTATTATAACAATTATTCCCTGTTTTTGCCAGTCTTGTGATAAGGCTTAAGAAAAAGTAAGTAAAAGTAGATGCAAATGAGTGCGACCTCTGAAAACCTATACAATGACAGCGCCTCAGTACACAGACAGTAAACCTGTCATTTGTGTGATTAATGTTGTGTTCTGATCAGATTATTCCATGAACAGCTTTTGTGACCGCCAAAACCTGATGCTGAGATGATAATGGTGGTTACATAAGCCTGCTGTGACTTGATAGACACACAAAACACTGTAGAGCACACCTCAGAAAAAGGGAAATTAATTACATACAGACCCCACCGTCATGGGTCTGAAGATGATTGAGAATACCGAGTGCCTACTTAGGGCCGTCTCCAGGGCCTCTGCTGACGAGGGAATTCCTCTCTGAATAAGACTAATCACCATCATGGCACCATGTTGATTAAAACAATGGCCTACTCAGAGGCAGATGGCACAAGTCATCAGATTGAGTTCACTTCTTTCCACAAAGCAGCTATAATTCACCCCATCAGCCGTGATTGATGGCTATAATTGTGAATACGCTATTGTTAGGTGTCTGTAGAAATTTGTTCTCTTCACTCATGGACCATGTCCAATTAAAGTTTGACTGAACACAGGCGAGTAGCATCGCAGACGCACGTTTATCTGTCCTTGAAGAAGTAATTTCCTGTATGCTCATCCAGGCTCTGACCCTCTGCACCAGTATAAATTAGCCTGCTTCAGGCTGGCAGTCGCTGGGAAAGTGCATGTGAGTATTTGCTGTCCTAGAAATCCATTGATAAAAGGAGACCAGCAAATATGTACATCACAATCAGCCCCTACGACACACTGCAAATAGAAAGTTATTTTCCATGGGACCAGAGCCCATACAAAGTGGACAGCTGCCACTTTGCCTCATCTGTTTGAGAGGCTTTTGGCTCTTTCAGGCCAAGGTTAGAAACAAGCATACAGCAAAGACATGAATACGCAAATATATTACAGATTCAGGGATTCAGTTTTTCAGTAAATGTTTTAATTAGATTTTCTTGTCTAGTGATTTTGAGGACAAAAATAAATTCTACTAATACAGACTTTTTTTATTGTGCTAAATGACTATTTCTGGATAGTTGGTGATGTAAAGGGTCCTCCTCATAGAGCTGAGCTTTTTATAAAATGAAATAACACCTGGCTTCCCAATATTAACCTTGCTACACCTTATCCCTGTTGCTAAGCAACCTCCATCTCTTACCTCATCAAACCAGCCTTATTATAGGAGGATATAATGGGTGGTCGAGAGACTTTTGCCTTTTACAGTTTAACATTTTTGAGTGGGTGAAACTAAAAATGTCATCTTGGTTTTGTGGAATCAGACACATGTTGACACAATGACACATAATAAACTCGTCAGGTCTATGTTATAAAAGCTGTTCTGTTGTTCGTACAAAACTTTTTCTTGGACACAAACATAATTATGTCTTATGAGTTTAGTTTTGAAGGAAAAGTCATATTTTCCCCTGATCTACATAGTGACAATAGCTGTTACTGAAAGTCCTCATAAATGTGACTCGGATGTTTGGCTTGTTTGTAAAAGGGGCATGAGGTGTATTTCCAACACAAACACATGATGTACATCAGGTCTGCCAGCGTGTCCCTGTTAGCTCAGCCTGTTAGCTCAGCCTGTTAGCTCAGCCTGTTAGCTGGGGCACAGAGTGAGAGCTCTGGTGCGAGCCTGGTTTCAGCTGCTTCTTGGGACATGACCCCGAGAGCTACATGGAGATGCACACTATCTTACAAAGTCAAAAATACATCACCTAATCGTATGTTTCAAGAATGTTAAGGAGATGTTCTTCAATCTGTTAGCATTGGAAATTAACAGTGTAATAATCAATTCATGCCAATCTGTGCCTTTCCTTTTCTCAGATGTAAAGGCCCTGCGAGAAGAGAGACTGACACTATGGACACATTTGTGGACTCTGCCTGGTACTACTTTAGATATACAGACCCTCACAACACACACAGGTACTGACTTCTCATTGTTTTTTCATTTTTGTGACAGACTTTTGTGAATACAGCTTTAAACCATCGTCACAATCATACTTGTGTTGTACCCTTTTCTCCACACTTGCCTCAGTTGCCTGGAGTTTGCTCAGTAACACAGATTATGGAGCCATAGCTGTCACCTGCTGGGATGGAGGCGATACCATGAGCGAAACATGAAAGATTAATTTTCTCCTGCCCTGACCTGGCCATAAAGCTGCTTTAAAAAGAGAAGGGAGGCTTTATCGTTAGCTTTCCTTACAGGACAGATTATGGCACAACAAAAAAAAGTAATTACACCATTTGTGCACCGTAGTTGGTGTGCTAAGCTTGGTGACGCTAAATAGGTTCAATTATTTTCAGTCTTTAGAGTTTTTAACCATTTCTCCTGACATAATATTTCCTATACTCCATCAGGTGCAGCAGGTGGGTCATAGCACAGGCAGTAATAGAGGGTGCGAAAGGTGACACAGAGATGGCAGTCTCACCTAAAAAGCATAATTTGGTGAAATAACTGCTTCTGCTGAGCCTTGTGTGTGAGAGAGAGCTGATGCTGAAGGATGAGGTCCCATTTCTGTGTATCAGATTAAGTGTGCCCTCTAGAGGATGTAAATAATAATATTACACAAAAACATGAATACAAAGTGTAAGATTAACCATGAGTTTTTTCTTCAAAGTCAAGTCAACAAAAATCAAATGGGTATTGGTGTTTATTTGCTATTGATTGCTGTGGCACCCTCTCATTAAATGCAGTAGATGCATTTGACCTTTAAGCAGTCCTTTTTTATCACAATATTGTTACTTTTCAATGGCTATGATAATATAACATAGCCATTGAAACAAAAATATATTTTGTACTATTTTATATGTTCTAAATGTTAAAATTAGACAATGGTGGGTCACTATAGTCACTTCTATTGATCGCAACGCTGCGTATAATGGGCTTCTTTTATACATTTTGAATTTTTAATGTTTCAGAAAAGCATTTTATAAGTGAACCAGCTGATACAAGTCACATATTTTCTTTACCAGACCTTTTGAGAAGCACCTTGCAGATCACTGGCTGCCTGTTGACGTGTACATTGGAGGGAAGGAGCATGCTGTCATGCACTTGTACTACGCTCGCTTTTTCAGCCATTTCTGCAGAGATCAGGGTCTGGTGGCTCACAGGTAGAGTATACACATGTTTATGTGAACTTCTTGCAAGAGTCTTGAAGATTTAAATAAATGCATGCTGTTTTCAGAGAGCCTTTTCGAAAGCTGCTGGTCCAAGGTTTGATCAAAGGACAGACATTCAAACTGGCAAAAAGTGGGCAATACTTGAAGAGAGGAGAGATAGACTTTTCAGGTACAATACATTATCTGCCATCTGTCAAAGCAGGCTGGGAATCACAGGGTACCTCACGATTCGATACACGATTCATGACCCATGATATGCATAAAATCACAATACTGCAATAATCGATATATTGCACATAATGACCTATGATAAATCATGGTTTTTAAAGGTACTAAGACTGTAATTAAACTGCATTCCAATGAATGGATAATCTTTTTTATAAAATACAGTTAATTTAATAATTAGAACGGTGAATACTTCAACTGTAGCTCACAGACTTTCTCAAAATAAGAAACACAATTTTAAATGAAATTAAATTTTGTGAAATATACAAAATATATCCAAACAGCAGCCTGCCGTATCGATACCGTATAACGAGACATCACAATATATCACAATATTTCACAATATCAATAGTTTGTCCCATCCCTATATTTTTTGTCTTATACTTGATTGTGAACTTGTAAATTGGCTTCAGCTTTAAGCCGCAGGGGAAAATTCAAAGGGCTAGAAATCAAGTCAGTTTTAATTAGCTTCAGACACCAAGGCTGCCAACTTATTTCTATTGCCTGGTTACAAGATAAGCAGACAAAGGACTGATCCTAGTGTTATTGACTCGGATAAATTGGGACTTATAAAATTAGCTGGAAAGCTCATGACGTAAGACAAAATAGGCCTTCTGCACAAGCTTGAAGATTTTAATGGTTTTGAAAGTCAGAAAATTAAGTGTCATCTCTCCTTTTTAGGTGAAGAGCCTGTTTCGATGAGTGGTGATCGTCTGGAGGTCACATGGGAGAAAATGAGCAAGTCCAAACATAACGGCCTGGATCCTCAAGAAGTGGTGCATCAGTACGGAGTGGACACAGTTAGACTTTATATCCTTTATGCTGCTCCACCTGAACAAGACATCCTCTGGAACGTGAAGAGTGAGTCATTCTTTTAATTCATTCATTATCAGCAACTATAGGCCTCACACTATGGCCAGTTAGTCACAGGGCTGACGCATACACAGACCATTCACTCTCACATTTATTCACAAGTAGCAAATTAGATCAGAATAGTTTTGCTATCACATGCATGTCTCTGGATGGTGAGAAGAAGGCAGAGTACACTGGGATTAGGGCTGGGTATAGAATAACATCACCTTAGTGGTATAGAATGTTTTTTTTTTTACTACTAAAATACAAAAATATTTCAATATCATGTTTCAATACTTGGCAGTTGATCCTATGAATTAAAGTATGGTTGTTAATAATATATGTAATGTACTAATCCACAAGAATCCACAGTTTACAGTTTATAGTCCAAGATACTGGGAGATGAATTGCTATTATTCTGTTTTTAGGGATATAGAAGATTAATTAAAACAACATTAATATTGTATTGTTTACGGACCAGTATCAAAAACCAGGTATTGTTTAAGTGCTGGTGTCGGGGGAAAAAATTGGGGTAAATAATTGATCAGTCATATACTATATATGTGTTTATATAGTTCATCATTCTTTCTGTGTGCGTCCTCAGCTGATGCCCTCCCTGGTGTCTTGCGTTGGCAGTCTCGACTCTGGCAGCTGGTGACTAAGTTGAGGGGAGCTCGAAATCTTGGTGACGTCCCCAACCCGTCTTCACTTAAGAAGAAAGAGCAAGCAGAGGCCAAGAAAATATGGTCAAACAAGAACTATGTCATTCAGGAGGCAAGTGAGAGACACAACTGGTAAAGTACAGCTCTAACAACCCAATCTGTCACAATACTTTTTAATTACCTTTGCCAAAACTCATAAATTGGACTAAGCTTTGAACTGTGCCTCATGTTCTGGTCCAGCAGCATATAGCTTAGGTCAATCCAGAGTTAGACATATTGGTAATACGAAACCCCCGGAGGAGAGGGTAAAAAAGGGAGGATGGAAATTGATTTTGAATCCTCTCTGTCTCCTTCTCACTCTGTAAATAGCCCTGTTTGGATGCCAGTTTGAATCAGTCCTTCCACACGTCAGGGTCATCCTCTAAAGGGCCTCAGGCTGTGTGCCCTAAGCTCCAAAAGCCAGTGCTTTTGATCTATTGCTCAGAAAATCCACAGTGATCGACCCGCTACTCCATGGGTCCCTTCCCAAATGGGTTATTTTTCACCCAAGGTTAAACAGGGTAAAATAGACATGTGGTGTGCTATCTCTTTTGCAGGCTGTTTTTTTTGTTTATTTGATTTTCAGATTAGAAGAGACATATAAAATTACATTAAATGCTATAGACTGTAGAAGCTGCACTACCAGATTTGTACATTTGAAAAAGAGGCTCCCCTTTCCTCTTCTTCTCCTTCTCCTTCCTGACCCTCTATCACAGTCTCACACAAACTAGGATGTATGAGAATAACAGCGGTCTGGAGTTGGATTTTAATTCTTTGAACCCCCCCCAAAAGCTGTGAATAAGCTGTGAATTTTGAAACAAAACATCAGCTGTCTCACATTTTTCCCAATAGATTCTAGCTCTGGAAAGACAATGAATGTATCTACCAATCAGAGCGTCCTGTGGAAGCGTGTGATTGGCCCACAGAGGTCTCTCAATTTTTTTCTCAAACAACTTCTATTATGCTGTACTATATGGATAGCTGAATTATTCTTTTTGTTTAAGTGTTTTTTGCTATTTACAGGTAACTACTCACTTCACAGAGGACTTTCTCTTCAATGCCGCCATTTCACGTTTAATGGGCCTGACCAACACCTTGAGTGTAAGCATCTATGTTGTGGCAAAAATATTATCCTCTTTTATATATTTTTTAACAGTATCCTTTTATATGAATGTGTCTAGAGTGCAGCCGTAAGAGTATTGCAGCATAGTCTGGAGTTTGAGGAAGCTCTGGCTGCATTGATTTTGATGACGGCACCAATGGCCCCTCATCTGGCCTCTGAACTCTGGGCAGGTTAGTTAAAAGGAATTTAAGATAGCTTTGTAGTATATAGTTTTATTTTGACTTTGAATATTGTATGGCCAGATTCTTGAAGAGGATGCAGTTCACACTAGTCAGCCTTCAGGAGTGATGCAACCAAAAGCAAATGCCAAAATGGCTAAAATGTGACCCACCCCTGTTACGTCTATTGGTCATTAACAATCAGTACAATAGTATTTATATAAATCAGATTCTCAGCCTATCTCACAAACTACAGGCAGCTGACTTCTGCAATTCAAAAGAACGGCTAGTGTCACCTTGGACATCCCCTTTTGCTGACGCCTACACAAAACCAAAAAAGCCCCTCATAATCTAATAGAAATAACTAGGCACATAGCAAACAGTTAATATATGGGATTTGTAAGGTTTCATTTGTTTACACGTATTTCTAAAGGATATTATCTTGCAAAATAACATGTGACTTCTGGTACACTCTGGTCTGTTGCGTACTCGTGGACGCAGGATGGAGGAAGTTCACATCCTTCCCATGTGCCCCCAGTGGGCCGGGTCTAGATTTAGAAGAGGCGTTAGAGGAATAGCCACACTGTCATTTTACTGTTTATCAATACAATTCTTAATAAAACCGAAATAAAAATGATCCCTGTTCGTATCTCCTTTTTTTGATTTCTCCTAGGTCTTTGTCAGGTGAAATACCCTTTAAGCCCATTGCTTCAAGAAGGAGATGTGTTACAGCAGCCCTGGCCCACAGTAGACCCTCAGTACTTGGAGGCCCCAGAGTTTGTAGAGTTAACTGTATTGGTAAGCTCACATTCAAATTCTATCCATCTATTGGAATTTTCTTACCATGATTCTAGGTTTTCACTTGACAACATCACTGTGCTAATTATAC
This sequence comes from Philypnodon macrostomus, assembly GCA_036025475.1. Lineage (NCBI taxonomy): Eukaryota > Metazoa > Chordata > Actinopteri > Gobiiformes > Eleotridae > Philypnodon > Philypnodon macrostomus. The sequence goes on from JAVQKC010063996.1 coordinate 20,610, forward strand.
ATTTAGCTTTAGGAAGGATGCCATGTTTTTAGCATCCTGTAATATTTTCATTGAGACCAAAGACTTAGCCCCATGATTAGATCCGTAGGCTGTAATTTTCAGCAGAGAGCCTGTGATTTGCTGCACGTGTGCTAAACTCAAAGTTAAACAGACAAGCGGCAGGTCAATGATCGGAAACCAATAGTAATGCTGATTCACACAATAGTAATTTGATTGTGCAGAAATGGTCAAAAACTAGAACCTAGTTGTATGTCAAAGTAAATAGAATGTACATGATATAATGTAATATAAAGGTTCACAGTTAAAAAAAACTACAATGCTTTCCATTATTTTCACATTGTACATCCAGAGAAAACTCTAATCCTCTCAAACACTCCAGAACACATGCTATGATGAACAACAGTCAGCTGACAAACCCATGACTAACCAACTTTATATAATGTCAAGAAAACAACGACCGACCTTCCCTTACAGTTCATAACAAAATACTTTTCTCATATTTTTGCAGAGCTTGAGAGATTGGGACACCCTTTTTTGTTACAGCTAATCCAATCTTCTTTTTCTCAGTAAATACAGAATAGGTTTTCTTGTGACTTCTGTGTTGTGGTTTTTTTTAACTCAATGTGGTCAAAGCTCGCTGTCTCTATCCTTTAATCACATGTTCGAATTTGTCCCAGAAGAAAGGCTACCACCACAAACCTAGTGCAAAACATAAAGCACACACGTACACATAGACAATAGGCCTTGAACTATGTCTACAGTATGAGTCACTGGAAATGGTCTTGTTTGCATACACTAACCATACTGTAAGTTCTTGTGGTTTTTCCAAAGCTAGCTGCTTTATAACATATGCAAACTTAGTGCTGAAGCCATGGCTTCCTATGCCACTGCCAGTAAAGGAAAAAACAAACTTGACCACTGCCACACAGCCTCTAAATGAGTGGATAAAATTAGTAACTTTTAAACGCCTATCTTTTCCTCTGTGCTTGTAATCCTTAGGTAAACAACAAGAGCTGTGGGAAAGTAACAGTGCCTGTGCAGGTGTCTAAAGATCTGGAGAATGTCCAGAAGCTAGTGTTGGACAGTGAGCTTGGACAGAGACTTTTGAGGGAGCGGAAAATCAAGAGAGCCATCATATCTTCAAGAACTGCACTCATAAACTTCCTTATAGATGAATGACTGGAACTGATTGTCACTGGGATGGAAGAGCACCATTTTGTATGCACTTACCATGTCATGAATTGTATATGTAAAAGGATTTATTTATATTTTTAATAAAACAATCTATATATAAATGTGCAGTATTTCCCCCCTTTCCACTCTAGATGCCAGTCATTGTTTGTCTATCTTTTACCATACACTATGTTTGCCTGTGTCTTGCTTGAGTCACTTCCCTTAAATCCAGCCTTATCATTTTTGTCTCTGGATTTGGCTTCAAGCTCCTCTGATGACACACACAGGAACAGTTAACAAATTTACTCAAAGGTGTAGTCCGTAGGTTTCCTAAAATAAGAAAAAGTTCCAAATAAAAATCTGACCTGTTCTCTCTCTCTCTCTCTCTCTCTCTCTCTCTATCTATATATATATATATATATATATATATTCTATCATGGCTGCCTATTTTTATAAAGTTCGATAAAATGTATACACACACCCACACACACGCACACTCACACACACCCACCTACACACACATCCACACACCCACACACCTACACACACATCCACACCCGCACCCACACACCCACTGTTTCAAATATGTAATATCTTAAGGAATTGTAATCAGCTGTTATCAACAGTAATTGTTATCAGCTGTTATTAACACTGTCATTAATAGAAACAAAAAAAGTCCCTATTGTGTATTTTTTTTCTGTTTATTTGTAATTACCTTGGCGGAGGCTTTCTCATTTCTAATTGTAACTACAAGGAGGTATGTAAGAAAATGTATATTTTGCATGGCTGATAATAAAAAAAAATATATCTTGATATTTTCAATGCATTGGCCACAGACATTTTACTCTGAGTTCGATACACATCAGAAATGCTCATAAACAGTGTTCAGGACCATGGACAGTTCTATAGCCTTTGGACAGAGCCATGGAGATAAGAGAGTTGCGCCACCGGAGGTCCAAAATATTTGCTCAATGTAGCTTCAAATTTGTTTCACCCAGAGCCATTGGAAAGCACTTATCTCTATGGCTCTGATTCCCCCTTAGCACAGTTCTCAATGCATTTGAATGGTACTTTTAGCTTGAGCTGCTACTTCCTGGAACTATTGAGAGAATAACTGTCCCATTGTTGCCAATGGAGTTGTCAGAACTCTGGGGACTGCAGAAGTTCTAATTGGTATCTCTTTAAACTCACTGCTGTTTGGGAATTCATTTGAAATAAAACTCCAAAATAAATGCAGAAAAGTGTGCTGCAGATTTTATTAAACAACTGTACAAATAATAATACATGCATTCACCCACAACATAGTATAGAGGCTATAGAGGGGCTTATTTCTAGAGGTTTGTGGTCAGGTCTCATCTGTACTTCTCTGAGAGCACAGCTGCAAATGCTGACAGATATTTGTCCATTGCTGCATGTGCTACTTCAGTGAAGTCCTCTCGAAGGTAACAGGCCAGAGTTATGAGCATACAGTGTGAGAACAGCTGCAGAGAGAATACAAAGATTAGCTCAGTTAAAGCATTAAGCCTGAATCTGTGATGTAAGGCCAAATTCAGTCACTCCATTAGGGGTTGTGGGTGCCTATCCCAGTAACTATGGGCCTTAGGTGGGGTACACCTTGGACAATGGCCAGATAGTCGCAGGGCTGACACTGAAACATACAAAGACCATTCACTCTCACCTTCATTCACTAGGGACAATTTAGATTGAGTAATTATATCGGCAAAACGACGATATTATGGAATCACGTTGGTCCTATGTGTGAACGTGATAACTCAAAAATGAATTGCCGGATCAGTTTCAACTTTTGCACACAGGTACATACCATAAAGAGTTTGGTACTTCTATGATTAATGACAAATAATTAATTCACTAATTAATGCCCTGAAGCACTTTTATTGAGCCAATAATCCTGCTGAACATAAAAAAATCTCATGAATGTTGTCACAGTGATCCGGGCTAGTGTATACTTAATGTACATAGGCACATTACAGAGGTCAAATAAAGAATGCCTCTATAGCGCCCCCATGTTTATGACCCCTATGG
>JAVQKC010063997.1:0-13768 GCA_036025475.1 Philypnodon macrostomus
CGACATCATCCTGAAGGCCCCTACTAAACCCAATACACACGACATCATCCTGAAGGTCCCTACCAAACCCAATACACACGACATCATCCTGAAGGCCCCTACTAAACCCAATACACACGACATCATCCTGAAGGCCCCTACTAAACCCAATACACACGACATCATCCTGAAGGTCCCTACTAAACCCAATACACACGACATCATCCTGAAGGTCCCTACTAAACCCAATACACACGACATCATCCTGAAGGTCCCTACTAAGCCCAAAACACACGACATCATCCTGAAGGGACTGTAGATGTATTAGAATGTGTTCTGGAGTGAATCTGTCCATTGATTTCAGCCTGGTGACCTCCTGTACTTCCCCAGAGGAACCATCCATCAGGCCAATACTCCTCCTGGAGATGGCCACTCCACACACCTGACCCTCAGCACCTACCAGAGAATGTGAGTGTTTACCTTTAAAATTACCCATCAAGCTCTATTTGAACAGTTGATATACAGGTGATCTGCAGCCTGTGCTGTGGTGTGTCTGTGGTCTGACCTGTGTCTGTGGTCTGACCTGTGTCTGTGGTCTGACCTGTGTCTGTGGTCTGACCTGTGTCTGTGGTCTGACCTGTGTCTGTGGTCTGTCCTGTGTCTGTGGTCTGACCTGTGTCTGTGGTCTGACCTGTGTCTGTGGTCTGACCTGTGTCTGTGGTCTGACCTGTGTCTGTGGTCTGACCTATGGTGTGTCTGTGGTCTGACCTGTGGTGTGTCTGTGGTCTGACCTGTGGTGTGTCTGTGGTCTGACCTGTGTCTGTGGTCTGACCTGTGTCCATCTTTAGGTCCTGGGCAGATGTTTTGTTGGACACACTCCCTGGGCTCCTCGGAGACAGCAGCAGGTCTGATGTGAGCCTGAGACGAGGAATGCCTTTGAGATTGTTACTGGTGAGTCTGGATCAGATTAGAATCTAAAACATGGTGCATCTCTGAACATACAGCATGTGTTTGTAGGGGGGCAGTGAGGATGTGGACACCCGCACACAGATGTCCTCTCTCCTGAGACAGCTGGCCGATCGACTGGACACAGACCAGCAACTGCCCTCGGTCCACATGAAGAGAGACTTCGTCAGAAACAGACTGCCTCCATTCTGCCCTCAGCAGCAGCTCACACCAGGTCAGCGCTCACCAAGGCATTCTTATGTACCTCCAAATATAACCACAATTCAGGTACGACTAATGAGATGTCACATACAAACCCCACCGTGGGTTAGGTTAGGGTTAGGGTTAGGGGTTAGGGGTTAGGGTTAGGGGTTAGGTTAGGGGTTAGGGTTAGGGTTAGGGGTTAGGTTAGGGTTAAGGGTTAGGGTTAGGGGTTAGGGTTAGGGTTAGGGTTATACTAACCCATAAATAATATATTTTTCTGTATGCTTGCAGAGATATGGGTGTTCCCAAGTCCAAAATAATTAACTGGGAGCCCACAGAGGAGTTCATCAGAAACAGCCATGTGGTCAACAACGCCATGCAGACCATGCATATAATGGGAGACCTGGGTCCTCCTGGAAGGTACCACAAACACATTGATTTTTTTATTTACTTGATGTTTTGTATACACATCTGCTTTGTGGAAGTCAATTATTTTTCAAATGTCATTTATTCACTGTTCCAGACTGGGTGAGAAAAAGAATGAATGTCTGCTCTTAACCATAAAAACAGATGGAAATGGAACAGTTATTGTGAAACCTGACTTCAACAAAGGGAAGGAGCCTTACAGGTATGTGTATATATGCACATGTGTACAGTGTTTGTTGTAAGTCCATTATGCACATGTGTACAGTGTTTGTTGTAAGTCCATTATGCACATGTTCTGTTCTTTAAAAGCGTCCCACGTAACCTTCGTCCACAAGATGGTGATAACAACGCTCCCAAACTGCAAATGTATTAACTGAAATTTTACGTAGTGTGATTTCCTTGTGCAATTTTATTTCCAGAAGTGTTTATTATATGTTATTATAGTTGAGGCAGAGCTGTTTTAAAGGGGGAATTGGTGTGTAAAGAGGTCCTTTTCAACATTTGGCGTTGTTTTTTTGAGAGTGAGAGTTCGCCCAGCAATCGGAAGATTACCGGTTCGAAACACATACCGTCATTGTGTCCCTGGGCAAGACACGTCACCAAACTTGCCCATGTATGATGAATGTGTTAGTGTGACTGTGTGATGGTGGTGGTCAGGGCTGGTCAAATTGTAAAGTGTCTTCGAATGGTGATTTTAATTTGCTAATATTTTTGTTATAAGCAGCAGAACATAAATGAATAAAAATAATATATATTTGTTATTTTTACATTATCGTAAGTAAAAATATCAAATGATTTGAATTTACATTTAATGGTGTTTGCAGGATTGTGACAGAGGGAGAGAAAAAAGAGGTGTGGTGTCTCAGAATGGAGAACATATCTGCAGCCATGAAGTCTGAGGACAAGGAGAAAGAGAACCACATGTACAAAGATGTTAGTAGTATTTTAGTGACTTATTATGAACATACAACCTCTCAACTGCCACGAGTCACATTCCTGTTTACATTTTTTTAGCTCTATGTTCGACACAAAGAGTACCTCAATAGTCTTGTTGGGCCAGACTTTGAAATGGTAAAGTTTCCATTTACACATTACTATCTGATAATATTGAGATCATCATATGAGTATTGATTCAATGTTGTGTTATGGTTGATTTTGTAAGCAATGATTGCACTTTCTGTTTCTCCTTTAGCCTCCTCCAGGGACATTGCGCTATGTCATGAATGGAGAGATCGGTAAGAATGACCTAAATTGTATTTGTTTTTGCTGAAGCTTATGTTGATGTAAAAATGTGCTTATTTTCTTTTTACAGTGTCTGCCAAAGGTTTTGAATATGACAACTTGTACATCCATTTCTTCATGGAGTTACCCAACAGTACGTCTCAAGTTACATCACATTGATTGAGCGGTTATTCATTTATATTTAGAGACTGTATTTTTTGTCAATTATAACTGACGTTTAGCGTAAGGTTGTGAGCAGGCGCCCCAGTGCAAGTTTTTACAGTGCTGGTTAAAACCTGGTTTAGTCATGGTTTGGACCTGGTTTAGTCCAGGTTTAGATCTGGTTATGTCCTTGTTTGGTTCTGGTTTAGTCTGGTTTAGACCCGATTTTATCCTGATTAAGACCTGAGTTAGTCTTTGCTTGGTTCTGTTTCAGACCTGGTTTAGACCCGATTTATCCTGATTAAGACCTGAGTTAGTCTTTACTTGGTTCTGTTTCAGACCTGGTTTAGTTCCATTTACAATTTAATCCAGATCCAGATTTTGACCTGATTTAAAACCTGGTTTAGTCAATCTTTAGTTTTTTGGTAGACCTTGTTTGTTCCTGGTTTAGACCTGGTTTCTGTCGTCAACCATCAATAGGGCTTTACCTCTTTGGCCTCAGCTCAATTGCACTGGCTACATTTTTTGGTTTCTTGCAGACTGGTCCTGTTTACCATTTCATCCACTTTCTGGAGTAACCCAAACCTGTCGGACTAAAACTGTGGGGATGGTCTGTATAACGATCAGAAAATCACAATCATGAGCAGTTCCAGTATCAATGTTATAATATCTCTTTCTACCAGGATGACGTCGCTTTCTTCAGCTTTCCTTTCCATTTTGAGGCCTTCTACATGAGCGAGAAAGAAAGTCAAGGTGAATATATGAGAATTGTTGCTACTAGTTTTTAAAGGTATTACAGAGTTTATTTGCCACGATTAACGTTATCAGCGCTAACCGTGATTAGCATTAGCATCTCTGATTACAACAAAAAACATATCAAGAACAGCTAGTTTTATTCCTTTATCCCCCCATCGTAGACACTAGTATTTCTTTTGCACACTTGCTTCATTGTTCTTCTCGTGTGCAACTAGTTAGCACCAGAGCTACTGTGTAACACAAGCATAGCCACAGTTCCTCTTCTAAGCAGCAGGCTAACCAATAACAGATAACTCTTCTAGTATTCAGTACACCCAATTAACAGTGTTCTAATGGACAGCAATTTGGAGTAATCAAATTTGTAATAATTATCCCTGATACCTTTTATTTTTTCTGTGATAATACTTGCTTTGTATTTTCAGAAGGTATTCCTCAGTGGCCTGCCTTGTACTTCAAAGTTCTATCATTGGATTACTGGCAGCGTTACCGGACAGAAGGCTATGGCTATCTGCTGTTTCCCGCTGTTCCTGGTAAGTTGTAAATTCTAGTCAATGGTTCTCAAACTGTGGTACAGGGACCACCGGTGGCTCTTTTTAGTGTTACTTAGGAGTCTTCTATAGTCTTGGGAAGTAAGGCTTAAATTGAACCTGGTTTAGACCTAGTTTAGTCCTGGTTAAAATGTGGGTTACCTGATTTAGTCTTTATTCATGTAAACTTGGTTAGGGTGAAACAACAATATTATGGAATCACGTTGGTCTGTGTCCGCAGAACCTACGTGTGAACGCAATAACTCAAAAATGTATTGCTGGATCAATATGATGGCATATCTGTAGCACCCCCTATACACTGAAAGTTTACAGAATTTGTTAAAAAAATACCATCACAAACGTCACAAAGTCGAATAGACTTCCTATGTTTGTCACACAATGTCTGATTAAGGTGCCCGTAGGTGCCATAGCAGTTGTGGCAGACGTATGGGGGTGTTTCCCCGATATACATCTTGCTGTTGGGGACGACAGCGTGGGCCTAGTTTAGTTCTGGTTTAGGCCTGATTTAGACTTTATTCAGTCTTGGTATAGCCGGAGTTATACCTGGTCCTTATTCACTCCTAGTTTGGCCAGGTTTAGACCTGATTTGGCCTAATTTAGACCTAGTGAAGTTATTTAGTCATGGTTTAGACCTAGACTAGTCCTTATTCAGTCCTTGATTTTGGCCTGGTTTAGTACTAGTAAAGTCCTTGTTAAGTCCTTATTTAGTCCTAATTTAGACCTAGTTTGGCCTGGTTTAGACCCGGTATAGTCCATTTTGTCTGTATTGAAAAATGAAATTTTTCTCCATAATTTTTCTCCATAATTTTTAATGTATTCATAGTTTATACCAGGTTTAGACTTTTTTTGTAGTATTGTACTTTTTTATTGTATTTTTACTGCAGGGGGTTTCAAACTGTGGTGAGAGTACTACTGATGGTACTCTTTCTTGTGGTACTGATGTTTTTTGTAGTTAAAGTCTAAATCCTGGTTTAGACCTGATTTATGCTTGCTTTGGGAATGAAAATGTTAAGTTATTTTTTTCATAGGGAAGCACTCAGTGATCTGTCATACGTGGAGACCTCTTCAGACCGGCACAGTGTCTGCTCTGAGGCGCTTCTTCATCGGGGGATCTCCTGAACTAGAGGATCCTAGTTATGTCAGAATACCAGGGACTTTTAAGGTAAGCTGGGAAAGGCCCAAACAACACTCTGTAACTTCATTATTATTTAGGTTTTATGCTAACTTGATTTATCTACAATGTGTGGCTTTTTAGCGCCATATCTAGCGTTTACTATACATCGGTAAACTCCGCGCTTGAAATTACATGCAGGCAATGAGAAACCAGACTTAGTTAGAGTTAGTCGTGGCTGACCAGGCTATTAAAAAATGCTAGTCTAGGAGAAATGTATAAATAACTTTGGAAATAATAGGGTCCCTTTATTTACATTGATTTTTTTGTTAATGCTCCTGATTCCTGAACCTCATAAAAATGTATAATTTAATACGTTGTTTGTTTACAGGGAGACAGACTTAGTCGCTTTGGCTTTTGCACTGAATCTTCTGGAAGTGTCACCTTCAATTTACATTGCATTCAGCAAGCACAGTAAGTAATGTCTAATACAAAAAATACAAAATAATATATTAATAATGAATTTTTAAAAACAAAGAAACTGGATTTTGTGTACTACAATAAAAAGCATATTATTATTATTATCCATTCTAGAGCTTTTGTTGATGCTATTGTGTTGAAAAAGAGAAGACAAAAAGTAGTGGACCAGCTTGGAGGATTCAGTCAACAGGGAGCCGTCTCTAACATTCTAGGTATAAAATAATGGATAATTACAATTTTATTATTATTCAGCTATATAAAAAAGGCTTGTATTTGCTTTTTGCTTTTTATCAGAGGCCTTTCAGAGAGCCAGGAGTAAGATGCAAGAAGCCAGAGAGAGTCTACCTCGGGACCTCATAAACACTGCTTCCAAACTCCAGATTGAATCATCAGCTTAAGGAATTTGTATATAAACAAACCATATTTTGTATATCTAGTGTTTCCATTTGCCTTTTGTAAATATATATATTTAAACTGTTACCATCGGGCCATCAAAGACTACTTACTTTTTCACAGTGAAGATTTTTGGTTTGAGAGACTATAACTTATTTCTTTTTAGCTTTTGAATTATGTTTGTTACAATAAAAATATATTATTTAAAGTTTTCTTAACTGATTGTATGTTCCTGTTTTAGTACAAAGTGGGACAGTGTGGGATTTGTTTACAGAAGTGAATGTCATTCAGCATTTATAACTTCACATGTTGTCAGCATGTTTCTTGGCTTTTTCAGGCAATAACAACTATACAGATTCATGGGCCTTGAGAAAAAAAAAAATCAATGACAAGGTTTGTGCTGAGTCAACTCTGGATTTGAGCGGATCATTATGTGCAACCCAATGTAGTCACCAGTGACATAAAACAAAAAGAAGGAAAATTAAATAAATGTGTCCACTTGCTGTATACAATAACAATATATTTAGCCCTATATGTTTTCCAATTATAAAAAATATATTTGCCTACTGTAGTGCTCTAGTGAGCTAATGGTTTGTTAAAAATAGTAATTTGTTTCAGGGTATTGTTTACATAAGTTTGCTGAAGAATTATAACTACAGTTTGCTCAGACTAAACACAAAAAAGATAGTATACTGTATCTATATTTTGGTATTTTTTAATGTACTGAGCAAAACCCTTGAACGTGAGCTATGATTGTGAAAGGGCTTGCCACAGCTGCACCGTTTTGACGACTTCCGTTTCGTTTGCGGCAGTCAAGACAGTCGGCCAAAATCCTTCCACTAGCAATTAAAAACTAACTTGCATGTTCCTTTATGCTTTAATAAATACAGCTTTAATTCCAATAACTGTATAGTGTTAATTACAACTATTATTGGTATTACCATACCAATGTATAGCTTTTACATAATCTTTAATAGTTAAAATGTATGTATCTCAATAGCAATAATTCTCATAAGCGTTTATCAACAAAAACACAATTTTTAGAAAGCTATTTGTAGGTCACTTGCATTTATTTTTTATTACTGAGCTTTCGCAATAAGATAATAGTACAATGGGCAATTCCTTTAGACGTTTCAATAAGAATGACAATCATGAGACAAATTCAAAAGTAGGCAGAAATCTATATTAACAAAGATTAAATAAATGGTACAATAAGATTCATGTCCTCTATCGTTACAGTAATAGTCACAGCAATTTTCTCTTCCATTAAAATGAAGGATTGGCACAGAGGATGTAGTTTCCCATGTCCGTGAACGCAGCAGCAGGATCCATATTCTCCATCTTTTTCCTCAAACCAAAGCAGGGCCGAACCGCGCCTTTTACTCCGTGTTTTTCCAGGCTGTCTGAAACCCACCACAGGTCGGTATAATACATTTTATTTGTATTTTTCTGCCTAGCTAAATGTGACTTGTGTTAGCTTTTACCGTGGCCCGAGGAAGCGGTTTAACGTTTCTACTACCGCAAATGAAAAGTGGGCCCATTCACCGGGTACCGTTTTCTTGGATGCAGTGGACCCCAGACCAGATTGTGCATCATGCTAGTTTCTATTGCATTTTATTTTGTGGTCGTGGTCTCGATTGGCAATAGTGAATAATAATGTTTGGTGCAGTATACAAGCGGCTGGTGATGCTACGGTATTAGCCAAGCAATGCTAACATCTGCAAAGGAAAAGAGTTGTGGATGTCACTATAGATTGTCATTTTATTTAATGTCATCTATATGGGCAGGGTTTGACATTAACTCTAGACTCTTTCTATATTTCAGGTCCATGTCAATGCAATGGCTGTATTTATCACATTTATAACTATTTCCTTAAATGTTATAATTAATTACCAACAAGAATAGGAATGAAAGTCGTGGAGAGTAAAACATATGATATAAAAATGTCAGCAATTTAATATGGTCACAATACCTATTTTGGCAGGGTATATTTTGGAAACTACTAAAAAAGTAGAGGCTGTAGAATGATGAGACAAATGCAGGTAGATTCCTGACTTTGTCCAGATATGCTTTAAAACGTCTAACCATTTTTCAAATCTACATCATAATACAGTTACTAATAAAAAGTGTCCTCTCTACCATCTCCTACTGTCTGCCAGTATGGTCTCTCACCACAAATGATGTTGTCGAACCTGTGGCTCGACTGTACAATAGAGCATTTAAAATCTTTCAGAACTTCCAGGCAGGGTCCATCACTGTACAGCCCCGTCCAGATCAAATGCTCTAACATTTGACAAGTATGTTAACAGCAATGCCATGAAGTTTTATTTTCATCTAAAAACTACAGTCTCTCATCTGCTCTGAGTTCCAACTGTCAAAACACAAAGGTGCCTCCATACAGAAACACTTATGGACATAGGTCTTTCTTCCACATCTTCACTAAAGTGACTCACATAGACTTTTCTTGCTTTACAGCTACTCTTGTAACCATTAACCTTTATATGTACTTTTATGAATGTGCAGTGTATGTGTTGTTTCTGTGAAAATATGTCTTGTATAGAATCCTTTTTGCTGCAGAACAGGAACCTGCTGAAAACCAGCTGTAACTGAGTCAGGCCTGGTTTATTGTGTTCTTTTAACCTTTTCCTGTTAAAGCAATGAAATGTAATGAAGCAATGATCAGCCTAGTCAAATTTAAAAATATATATATTGAAGGGAAAATATACAAAACCTACTAAACTATAAAACAGATGAATTAAATTGCAACTAGTAAAAATGAACAAGAGTCTGTATATAAGTATCAAAATGGGTCATTCTTAAGTAAAAATGAACACGTGACCATCAGGCTTGTATGTTTCTTATTTAATTTGACGTACATGAAACATAGTTCTATTCTATCATCACTAACATTTGAGCAGGTTTCATGTGAGCTTTATTCTGTGAGAGGTATTTGGCAAAATCGATTGTTTCTTAACGTACCGGCCTCACTGTTTACTTGTGAATGTTCTTCTTTGAATTATGCATCTTTTTATTCACTATGTAATCTCACCAGGTTATAAACAGCTCAATGTTTGTCCCACACTTGGTAGTTAAGGCCTCCTTCATGGCTATAAGCAGCTACCAATCAAAAAGTAATACATGCATTTAATTTATTCACCCCAAACCAAATTTGAATGGTTTTATAAATCAGTGTTTTGGGTGAATTCACATTTTGTGGCATTTATGAGCCACATTTTGGATGTATAAATGGCGTCAATATGTAAGTTTACAGAATAAAGGAACTAACTGATCTTAACTGACGACATACTGCAGTTTGCCAATAGTTTCTTGTGTGGTAAATGCATTTTCACTTTATAATAATACCTGTGAGGACAGGAGTACATGATTACATTTATTAAGCTTTTTGATGTATGTGAATATTCTATATGCATGACCGGTACATTGACGTTAATATCATATAAATAAATGTCCCGGACTGACTCAATCATTTTTCCTCCTCTGTTTCTCCAGACACAAATAACTGCAGCTATGACGGACTCCAAATATTTTACAACAAACAAAAAAGGTGAGAGAAACTATCTTGGCCACAGGACGTGAACTTTATCATCTGTACCGTCCCGTCTTTATAAGTGTTGTTACATGAAATTGACCGGGGCCACTTCTCCGAACTTATTTGTACAAACAACCACACAATATTCAGTTTATTAGGGTGCGTTCCAGTTGTACTCGGAGGGCGTGAGTTTCAAGTTGTAAAAATCAACTGGAAGGCCGTTCTTGGTGTGGGAAACTCGGGGCAACTCTGACAACCCCCGAGATGAGAAATCCAACATGGAGGCGCCCTATTTTACAAGAAAATTAAAAATGTAACTCGTAGAATATTCAATGAACTTGATATGAGCCATTCACTACAGTCAACCCGGTACCTGTTAGCATGCCGCTGTTGCAAAATATGCAAAAATCCCTGTTGTTGCTAATCCTGCTAACTGCTAAATGAAGCTGTTAACGTCATAGATTTGAGTCACTCCGAGCTCCGAGGACAACTGGAATGCAGCATAATTGCACGTGGAATTAACTTCTCTTTGTGTTTGTCCAGGGGAGATTTTTGAACTGAAGGCAGAACTGAACAATGAGAAGAAAGAGAAGAGGAAAGAGGCCGTCAAGAAGGTCATAGCTGCAATGACCGTGGGCAAAGATGTCAGGTACAGTCACCATTTAATAACTGTTTATAATAAGGACGCGTATTTCTATAGTAATGTTTGTGTGTGTTTAGTTCCCTGTTCCCGGATGTGGTGAACTGTATGCAGACTGATAACCTGGAGCTGAAGAAGCTGGTGTACCTTTATCTGATGAACTATGCCAAGAGCCAGCCCGACATGGCCATCATGGCTGTCAACAGCTTTGTCAAGGCAAGTGTCTATTACAGCACAACTAGGCAACTGCAAATTTGACTTAGTTCCAGAGCTCCCCCTACAGCTCCATCTGGGGACTGCACTGTCACACTGTACACTCACTTAGTTGTAGATTATAATAGATTTTCACTGCCGACAAATGAATATATTCTTTGATTTGACAACTCTGTTTGAAATTTAGAATGATAATTTCTAACATGCAACATGAGTTTGCTGCTATTCTATCTAGTTCTTCTCTTCTGATGCCATCTCCAGGACTGTGAGGATCCTAACCCTCTGATCCGGGCTCTGGCGGTCCGGACCATGGGCTGTATTCGAGTAGATAAGATCACAGAGTATCTGTGTGAGCCGCTCAGGAAGTGTCTGAAGGATGAAGACCCTTATGTGAGGAAGACCGCGGCTGTGTGTGTGGCTAAACTCCACGACATCAACGCTCAGATGGTGGAGGACCAGGGCTTTCTGGACTCTCTCAGAGACCTCATTGCTGACTCCAACCCCATGGTATGGTACAGAATACACTAAGGCAGAAAAAATAAGATAATCATAATGTACATTATCACATGGGAAAAGGATGGTTGAAAAATGCCTTTGTTGGAGATTCTTTTGAGCACATTATAAAAATATAATATAAAAATATACAATACCCAATACCAGCCATTTTCTACATAGTTGCCTACTCAATTTAAGACCACTAGTTATTAATAAATAGTAAGATACTAATGTTTACACCAAGATTATTCTAGATAATTGTGTTAACATCTCGTCTCAGATTATCTAAATAGGATGTCTGTCAAACCGAGGTGTGTAACTAAAACATGCACATGTTTCTCTCAGGTTGTGGCTAATGCGGTGGCTGCTCTGTCTGAGATCAGTGAGTCTCACCCCAACAGTAACCTGCTGGACCTGAACCCTCAGAACATCAATAAGCTCCTGACCGCTCTAAACGAGTGCACTGAGTGGGGCCAGATCTTCATCCTGGACTGTCTATCTAACTACAACCCCAAGGATGAGCGCGAGGCACAGAGGTAACTCATGAAATTGATCTTATTAGTTATTTTTTATCATAGTCTTAAAATGTAAAATCTTACTGTATCTCAATGTTAATACATGGCTTTTGCTGTTGATTTATTTCCCTTAAGTATCTGTGAGCGCGTGACTCCCCGTCTGTCCCATGCCAACTCGGCCGTGGTGCTCTCAGCGGTCAAGGTCCTGATGAAGTTCTTGGAGCTTCTGCCCAAAGACTCTGACTACTACAACACGCTGCTGAAGAAGTTATCTCCTCCTCTGGTCACCCTGCTCTCCGGAGAGCCTGAGGTCCAGTACGTGGCCCTCAGGAACATCAACCTCATCGTACAGAAGAGGTAAGAGAGAATTGATAATGACATTGTTCTAAATGCCAATACCATCCTTTTTTCCCCCATTGTGCACAAAAACGATAACTGCTGGATTATGGAAAAAATAATAATCATGATTATTTTGGTCATAATTGAAATCACAATTATTTTTAAGGTCCGGTTTTATGCTCTTTTTTTCACTTTTCACTGTATCTTTTTGTTTTATTTTGGACACATTTAGGTTTCCAGCTTATGTTTTGCAACATCAAACACACAATATTAATCTAATACGAGCTGTTTTGTGGAGCTCCCACTTTGACTCAATGACAAACATTCTGATTAGACACCTGTCTCCACAAATGCCGGGTTTTGGGGGTTCCCAACCACTTTTTACTTCTTCTGGGATATATTAACAATGCAGATGTATTGTTGAAAGGTGGTGGTAACAATAGTTTTGACAGTGCAGGAGCAGACAGGTAGCACTTTTACTATTACATCACTTATATGTGAATCCCATGGTAAATCCATTTCAACATAATGAATTACTCAAATATGCGAAAATGAAACAAAACTGAACTTTGGGTATGTGTTTGAGATGGAAACCAGTAGAACATGGTTAAAAGCCAGAATAGTCTATTTTGCAGAATATAGGACCTTTTAGGCAACAATATAATAAAGTAAAATGTCGTATTGTTTTGTGGCAAAACATGTGACAGCCTAAGTCTGTGTGTTTGTGATGTGCAGGCCTGAGATTCTGAAGCAAGAGATCAAGGTGTTCTTCGTCAAATACAACGACCCCATCTACGTCAAGCTGGAGAAACTGGACATCATGATCCGACTGGCCTCACAGGCTAACATTGCTCAGGTAATGTCCTTATTTCACTAATTAATGTGCATGATTCAAATGGGGGTGGCTGATATAGTAGAAATATAATATCACAATTACTTGACTTTGTATTTTTCATCTTACACAAAAGACTAGTGCTAATTAACAGTGTGTTAATACAATCTTGTTTAACTACAAATTAAGTGTACATCATGAATAAAATTAATACTATTTATTTTCTTTTGTTTATTAATATGAACACTAGCATTGTTCATGTAAAAATGACAGTGAAGAGCAGAGCATAAATGAATGCACTGTAGCGTGATTCAACGATCTTTCCAGGCTCGCTTAAATAACTTCATATCACGATTAGATTTTTTTTATCACCCAACTCTTCTTCAGCCCACCTCTGCATCAAATTAAAAGAAAAACAGAACTTAACCAGGGCTAAAGGGGACTCAAATATTACTGAAAAGGGACGTAACCTGAATCAAGCCTATAACAGATTTTCTTTTTATGGTTACTTATTTGATCTTCATTTAAGAAAAAAATGAAAAAGAAAAGTATTTGACTCTTGTTGAGGTTTGCGGTGTCTCTCGTAGGTGCTGGCTGAACTGAAAGAGTATGCTACTGAGGTGGATGTTGACTTTGTCCGGAAAGCCGTCCGAGCCATTGGACGCTGTGCCATCAAAGTGGAGGTAAAGGATCAAAAATCATCTTCATCCTTAATGCATTAGTATATTGGAGTTTATCATATTTCTTTTATTAATTTTTGTTGGCTTAAGCTTAAACCTATACATTTTTGCTAAAACATTCTTCAGGTAAAATTGATTACATTAAATACATAAAAGTAACAGATATACAGTACAGACCAAAAGTTTGGACACACCTTCTCATTCAATGAGTTTCCTTTCTTTTCATGACTATTGACATTGTAGATTCACACTGAAGGCATCAAAACTATGAATTAACAC
>JAVQKC010064013.1:0-14340 GCA_036025475.1 Philypnodon macrostomus
TTGCGTTCACAGTTTTGGCCCGTTATTAATTAATTACTTATTTAATATTCATCGAAGAAGTACCCAAATCGATACAGTTCGGCGTCTTTATGGTATGCACCTGTGTGCAAATGTTGAAACTGATCAAGCAATTTGTTTTTGCGTTATCGGATGTGGACGGACATGATTCTATAATATCGTTGTTTCGCCGATATAATTAGCAGGTAAAGCCTGTATTTCAAAATAAACTAAATAAAATATTTCTTTTGAAGAGTTTAAACATTCATATACAACTAGATTTCAATTTAAAAATGGAAAGTGAGCATGCAGAAGAAACGTCTAAATCCAGTCAAGTGACTACACTTAAAGTACACATCTGTCTCTTCTTGCTAATCCCAGACCAGGTAAAGGCAGTAGACTGTTATAATGGTCATATCTTGTAGTTGGACAATAGTCAAGATCCAAACCAAGAAGAGTAATCATTTTGTGCTCACTTTGCATTTTGTGACGCAACAAAAAAGTAAACTTTAATACAACAGGTAAAAGGGGGTTGTTTTTAACACACTACGGTCACCTGGGCGCTTGTGCCGACGCTCCATCCTGTCTCCTCTGACTTCAAGGTTAAAGCCAAAATGGCTGATTATGCCGCTCATCTTCACCCACGCCAGAGAAAAGGTGCTAAGGTCAAGGGTGACATATGGTCGCCCCCGCTGCCCCCACCCCTAGCAGTTGCACAGGTTTGATTTGCTATTAGTATCGACAGCCACGGTTATGCTGCTTAGACGTGTAGTCGGACGTCTTTGTTGACATGGAGACAACAACAGGGCCGGGCTAATATCACATACAACCTTTTATTTGTTTGCAGATAAATGTCATGTTTTGAATTCTCGATGGGGTTTCTCCATCTCTTAACCTTTATCAAATGTTAACTGAATGTAAACAGTAAAATATTGTCAAGTAACTTGTTTGAATGTCTTGAATATTCTTGAAGCCTTTTATTACAAGTCAAGTCTATTTTTGATAATAAGACTTTGTGGTAGAAACCAGCTTGAAACTCACTAAAACAAATACTATAATATGAGTTGCATATCTTTGCTCAAAATGTATATTTTACTGAGAGTCAATTTACCAATGTAATTCCACATTTAACATTATTAATTGTCTAAAGTGTATTGACCCGTCTTTGTGTAACTAGGGCAATCCAGAGAAGGGGGGAAAAAGGCCAGACAAGAGGCGGGCTGGGAGAAGCATGCAATGGATACATGGGAAGGTAAGGTGTAATTCTTGTAGAAATGACTTCACTACTACTTTTTGATTATTTCTTTTATTTTACTGCACTTAATCTCAAAATACCTTCATGGTTTTGCTGTTGGCGTGTCAACAAAAACATTACTGGGATCAGGTTGGCTTAGTGCATTGGGAAAGTTCTAATGATTTGCTTTTGTAGCTAATGAGCAGTTCTATATATATCTTCCCTTTTTAACAGACAGGTTGATAAATGGTCTATCAGTAAATTCAGTATGTATAACTGTAATGAATGCAGAATTTTGTCTTGTCTACAGTGTATTAACTTGTCCTTGTGTAACTACTGAAATCTGAATGTAAAGTTTATCTGGTATCAACTCTTCATCCCTCTCTTCTTCTGTAATAAGCCTTTGCCTTTGACACAGTGACATATGGCAGCAGACTCTTATGGTATTAGCGTAAGGTAAACCTGAAGATGGCGAGACACTTTGATCGTACATGACATGTTACCTCTTCCACCTGCTCCACCTGACAGCTTTTTCAACTTTCCCCCCAAAACCTCCACTCCCATCTTCACAATTCTTCCCGTATGCATTACTTTAGTCTCTCTCACTATTTTGCATTCCTTATAACAGACAATCACATGTGTGCCTCTTGTGCCTGGTCGCATTTGAATGTGAAAAGCTCCTTATACGTGACTTAATGTGGCCCCTGTCATTAGCATTCACAAGGTGTGTTTGGAAGGGGGTGGGGTCCCACGGTGCCTCTGCTGCTGCTGCTGCTGCTGCTGTTGCTGTTGTTGCTGCTGTGAGAGTGACCAAGTGGTGGTGTACCATTAGTTGGGTGGAGGTGGAGCCATCGGGGGGTTGAGAAGGTCTTTGGGGTGGGGTGAGATGTTTAGATCGCTCTAGTCCAGTACTGTAAGCCTTTGTCAGGGTCAAGTCAAGCTACTAGGTTACTCAAAGAACATTACATCATTTACTACAGTTAATCTTGTGGGTGTACATTTTAAGTTTTAACACTGGATACTTCTCACTATGCCCCCCTAGCACGGAAGCTCGAGGGGATGAAGGACCCAATCCCACTGGATGGTAAGATATTTCTTCAATTAATGTTTTGAATTAGCCATTTGAAGGCTAATTCACGCTGGCTACCACCCATTCATTGCCCCCTTTTATTAGTGGCCGTAGCAGTGTAGTTGGTAGCATTATTTATGAATTAGCAAAGAAGCTGATTCAATA
The DNA here is from genome assembly GCA_036025475.1 of Philypnodon macrostomus. Taxonomy (NCBI): domain Eukaryota; kingdom Metazoa; phylum Chordata; class Actinopteri; order Gobiiformes; family Eleotridae; genus Philypnodon; species Philypnodon macrostomus. Next base: position 2,466 of record JAVQKC010064013.1, read on the forward strand.
GTCTTACATTTCTACAAACTTAAAACGAGTAAACATTTTGAACCATTTATTGATACATCTAAAGGAATTAGTTTTTTGTCTACCCACAATTTAATTACCTTTTTTCTCAGTTAAAACCAGTCCAAATAAACCCACAATGAGTAGACACAACTCCTACAGACCTTGTTGAAATTATTATTATTATTATATATTATTATTTCCCTTTTATCCAATTCTACTGACTATATATATAGTATATAGTATACTATACTATACCAACATAGCAATTTTCTTTCACTTGTTTTTGGCGTTGTATTTTGTCCTATCAGCAAAGTCTGACTATTCTTTTTTAAAATTTTGTTAGCATTGGAAGTGGTGATGCAATACTTGGGCCCATAGACTTTGGCATTTAGGGAACTACAATGTTATATCACAGTTTAATGATTTATCATTAAATTAGATTTTGATTCTTGCTTATGTAAGCTCAAATATAGGCCATTGCCTCCTGAAAGCCTATAGATAAAAATGGTTGGAGTTGTGAGTTGAAAGATGCTTGATCAACTAATTTAACATGTCTTGGTTACATAACAAGTCTAGGGACAATGACATAATGAACAATTTGAACCTAATTTTCCCCCAGGGCTATGTGCGTGTTAACTTTACTGTTGAGAGTTTGTTAGCAAGCATGTGCTGAAACCGAACCTTCCCCCTTTTTTGGTCTAAGTGCTTCAATTAGTTAATGTCTGTGTGTTTTGTCAGCTTGAACCTGTGTGTTTTTGCTTGGACATGCACTTTGGTCATCCTCTGTCACAGTAGTGCCCAGAGGCAGTGGTGGTGATAGTGGAGCCTGGCTAATTTGAAAAAGGGGGTGTGTGTTTGCAGGGGTGGGGTATTGTTACACACCAGTGAAAATAGGACTATCAGTTCCACTCAGATAACCCCTCGCATGTCATTGGACCTCAAGCCTAGCGTTGACCCTGGGGGCTTGAACTCTGGGCGGGTCACATGACCAGGCAGTAAAGTGACCAGTGGTGGTGTTGCTGCGGTCAGAAAGGGGCAGGCTGTCGAGGGAAGAGGTTGTGTGTGTGTCATTCGGGGAAAGAGGAGAGAAAGAAAAGACCCAGGAAGCGGAGGCACTCCAGAGAAAAGGGGAAAAAGGCGAGACATGAGGCAGGCCCACTGGCTTTTCACTAGCACAGTCCATGCATGAATGGGGCCAAGCGGGCTTGGAGAAGCATGCAATGGATACATGGGAAGGTAAGATACTACCAAAAAGCAATCCTTTCAGAAATGGCTTCCATTACATGCTAAGATTGACTGCTTCTTGATTCTTGCAAAGATGTTACTGCACTTTCACATTCATGGTTTTGCTGCTAGCATCTCAACAAAAACATTAGCTCAGTTACAAATAACCCTCTCCAAATGCTTCCATGGTTTTCTGCTAGTGGGATCAATTTGGCTTAGTGGATTTGGGAAAATTGTAATGATTTTATTTTGTAGCTAATGAGCAGTGCTATATATATATCACAGCTCCTTCTCCCTTCTTTTCCTAGCAATCAGTGGCTTCAAGTGCTTTGTTTATGTGTGTTATGACGTATGTAGTATGTCGGTGTGGCGCTGAATTGCACATCACAGCACGCCTCCATATGTATTGATCCTTGTAGTGTATGGGGTTGTACACAGTCAGCAGTGTTGCTATGATGGAGAGGCCAGGGTGTTGCTAACTTCAGCTAAAAACTAGCATTTTTAACCCAACAGTTTTCCATCTGATCTTTTTGTATTGTTTTGCCAACTTTGCTGCTGTGATTTAAGGATAGCTTGACCAGTTTTGTGCAGTTTTACAGTTTTACACTACATTTGCTACAAGGAGGGGATGGTCATGGAATGTTGCTAACTTTACCTATAAGCTAGCCCCCTCCCTTTTCACCTAAACTAGCTTTTCTGCTTTCTGTTCCCATATGCACTGCAATGATTTAAGCATTGCTCAACCATCGTTTGGCAGTTTTACACCCCAGCTAATGCACCTAAACTACTTCCCACCCCCTACCCCCTTGCAAAGAATTTGGAAAATGTCCCCTCCATTTTTTTCACCCTTAAGATGCACTCAAAGGGCCAAGCTGTTATTAACCTCAACCTCCTTAGCAGCTTATATTGTCCCTTTAATAAATTAGTGTTTGTCAGTGGCTTTATGGATGCCATAGTTCACTTTGCTAATCCTTTACCACATTGGGGGACCGCAAGACAATGGGAAAATGGTCCTTCTCTTGATATCTTTTTTCTTCAAGGACTTTGGTGTGTGTAGCATGCGGAGGGGAACCATGTTACTGTATGCATCCCTTCCCCCTCGTGCTAATCCCTGAGCAGCCATGTTGGTTGTGCTCCAGCAGAGAAAGCCCATTCATAAGACTGTTATTGCTTGGAGGAGGAGGTACTTCCCACTTAAAGCCTTACAGCAATGATGGTAGCTCCAAATTGGAAAATGATAAATGTGCTAGTTTTTGCATTTGAGGTAGCTGTTGACTTGAATGTATGCGTGCACAGGAGCGGTGTACGGATCAATACTAACAGTGGGGGGAGGTCAGTGACTCTGTGACTAGGTAATGCTTGGCTATAAATAGCAATGAGATGTATGCATACTTCCCTTATTTCTAATTTCACTGAAACCCATCCATCACTTTAGCCCCCTGCCTTGTCAAACTAAACCATCATGTCCATCAGATATTTATATTTCATGGGTGTGCTATTTCAGCTAGCCAGACACCATCCCCCAGTGAACATATCTGATGCTTTGCTACAAGATGCCAGAAAGTAGCGAAACCTTCAAAAAATGCCCATCCTGATATTATTGTTTATTGTATCTTGAGGTTAGTTTCGCAAGTGACTGAATTTCTTGTCCAAATGCAAACAGGAGTGTGTAGTGTTTCATTTCCGACATACAGTATTTACTTGATTTAGTTTAAATAGGACAGCAGTGTTTTGTCATGTACTTACCTGCAACTAAACTGCCTTTTTATTTATTGTATGATAGTTTATTGTCTGCACTGTAGGCCTACTTTAATATGACAAAGTCTAGTATTAGTAGCAATGTCTTCCATTCTTCACTCAATCGTAACACGATCCAATATAATATTTACTTTTTCCTGATGTGAGCTATCTAACCATTAACCCCACTACTACTTTTATTTGCCCTTTCTATGTTAGCTGAAAAAAGGCTAAGACCAAACCATCCTAATGTAAGTGCAAATGTAGATGGTTGACATTACCATATGGATTAAGTAAACATTTCAATTATCTTTTCAAATGCTAAAACAACCAGACTCCACCAGTCCTGCATTATTTCACAAAGTAGCATCACATGTGGCCTACATTAGCATAGCATTAATATGTAACCTCTCTGCACTGGGGTTTGACTCAATGCTAATGATATATCCTGGCTGTATATTATCAACAGAACCATGTCATCAGGTCACCATTGTCTCGTGCACCCAATGCAATCTGCAACTGCTTTCACGTAACCTTGTAGATTAGCATCACACTGTGGGCTGCAGGTATGCTGGATTAGGCTGGCCACAGGGTTTCCACAGTCATGTTTTGAGAGCAGAACTAAGTCAGTTGGACATTTTGGCCCATGTTCTGGTTACGCTTTAAGTGTTGGTAAGAATGAGTGCGGCCAGTAGCTTGTTTACTTATTTGCATGCACTTACTATACAAACAGACCTACTGACTACACTGTCAAACGGCTTAACCAACTGAGCTAACAAAATTACTACTGTTGGTCAAAACCAGTACACTAGCTAATTTTGTTCATTTAGATTCAAGTATTCATTGTCATATTCCCTGTAACTACAGTATGCAGTAGTAAAATAGCTGTATAAGGAAACAATGCTGACTGAGAAAGACTATTGAATTATCTTTTGAGATCGAATGTCATGACATGGCAAACCAGAAAACTTCCATCTCCATTTATTGCAAAATGGTGGGACTTTTTAGTTACTTTCATTCACTGTAACCTGCACAATGGTGGCTACTACCAGGATACCAAACATTTTTCCCCCACTTCTAATCTCAAAGCATAGATAAGTGTGAATCCCATAGCTACGAGGTCCATGGGCAGAAGCGGAAAAGTACAACACGTCACTCCAACCCCCGCTCCCCGGTCGAGGCCAGGACAAAACCTGAAGAGAAACCCCTTTAGCAGCAGTCCTTGTTTGTCTGTCAGCCACTCAAAAGGACCCCCTTACACTATACACAGGCTTTTGTGTTAGCCTGGCTTTAGACAATAGTGAGATTTGGCCACAATACATCTCTGTTCCCAGCATGACTTAGCTTTGATAGAAAGACCACACCCCCAATCATATTCATATAGATGACTTTTGGCAATGCAATATACCAACTTTTGACTAAACAATAATGTTATATCATTTTGCTGGGGTATATTTGTTGAAATGGGAAAACATAGAGTTGTCTGTCTTTGCCTTTGACTGCAGGTATAACCTGAATTTCCTGGTTTGTGTTAAAAGTTTGGCATGAAACCTAGGCTGACCTCTGGGAAACAATGCAGCCTTTAATGGGCCCTGGGGTGTGAGGGGGTAGTGGTGAGGTGGGGGGGGGTCACTGCATATGTGTTTGAATGTGCGGAATGACTCACCCAACAACACACAACATCGGGGGTGGAGTTAAAGATGAAAAAAGGCCCTAACAAGTCTGCATATTATCTTGTCAATGACAAGTCTGTAGTCTTTTTGAGGTTTGTTAGTTTTTTGTTGTTGTTTTTTTTACTTTTCTGACTATGGTAGAAGTTATGTGATTTATCTACTAAAGTATTACTTAAGAAAATATTGTATTGCTAACATTGCTTTATCCAAAATCTTTTTAAGGTTATTGATCCCAGAGTCAATGCAAGTTAAGCAGCTTTTTCTATGCAATGCTTTGTAAAGACATAAATTGGCCAACTTTGACTATTGATCCTGCAACTCCAATATATAAATGTAGCATTATGCTATACTCTATTGAATATAGCTCTCTCTTGTTTAGTTAGATGGGTGTAACCTCTTCCTACATTTTCCACAATGCACAAGTTCCTGGAATGTGTGTCTTTCAAACACTTCTGTTTATTTTGTAACTCATACTTCGCAGTAACGTGATGCCCTAAGCAGTAGGTGATAATAACATTGACGTAAAATGAACTTAACTGAACCAGAAAATGTAAATGATTCTTTGCATTGGTAATGTAAATAAAACACTTTAAAATCCTGTTTCAAGCTGCCTGTATTTTCAGTTGTGTACATTGTTTGGCAGTGATGACACTACTGTGGAGACCCATCAAATGGATAGATCCTGAAAGTAGTAGTTTTGTGGACTGTAAGTTTTTGGCTTTTCTGTTCAATATATTGAGAATGTGTATGGCTTTTACTTTTTAATAGCTGACAGTTGAGCACACTTGCATTGTTGTATGTGAAAAGATAGAAGAGATATTGCTTAGTCATTAATAGATTGTCTTACTATTTACACAATGCATTTGTATTGAGAGTCAGCATTCTAGAAGCTCAAAATATCCTCAAAAGTACTTTTCAAAAGGAAGCTTTTCTTCTACCCTTTAAGTTGCCCCCTTTTTGTCAAACTTTCCCACACATTTGGCCAGACATGCTGCAGACATGTTAGCTAATCTGTTGGGAAGTCATACCCTTAGATACATCCATGAATATTTAACTATCACATTTGCAGGTGAAGGAGGAGGAGCGCTGGCCCGGGGCATGCTGAGATCAAGTGTGTTGAGTGAGGTGTGACCTGGGCCATTTATATGGTGGCCATGCACTTGAAAGAGAGGGTGATAGATTTGGCAAATAAGTCCCATTGAATGCTATTGTTTTTTCTTGAGCCAAAGGAAGTCAAAGGTTTTCACATAGTACTGGCCAGTGAAATACATGCTTTTAATGTTGTTTTGAGAGAAGCACACATGGTTCAACAAATGGTCGGCTGCGAAGGTACTGTAAATTGTGATTTTGAGTGTGTTTCTGATGCGTCGACTTTCTAGTTGTTACTAAGCATGTCCCGTAGTTGTATTACGTTCTAAGTGTGCCACAGTTTTTCACCTAAGATTGTGCTTTTGTGTGAAGGGAAACCGAGAAGTGCAGAGTTTTTCAGCTCCGGTTCACAGAGGCGTCTAGAGGCTTTATATCCACGGCTTAACGCTCGAAAAAGCTCTTTATTGAAGACTTGAACTCAGTTTGTGCTGATCGTGTATGCTTGGAGTCACAGAGACTGAGCGGCATTCAGAGATATAGTGTGTGCCGGAGACCCAAAAGGAATATATAGTCCCATTGGGAAACACGGGGGCAATGCATGGTTAACTTAAGTTGAACTTTAGCTGAACCCTATTGTTCTGTACTAAAACTGTGGTCAATTACACCCCATATAATGTAGTTAGAACTATCTCATATGCCTTTCATGTAGTTGTAATTTTGTGCCTGAGAAAATGGCAGCATGGCTTTTATACTAGCTCTTATATTGATGTATGGTTGAAATGTAGGGAACTTTGAAGAAATTTGGAGTATATAAAATTCTTGTGAATGGGCTCTGAACTGTTTTTTACACTAGGTAAGCCTTGCCTTTTGCAGCCACTTAAAAAAAAAAGAAATGAACAGTGACTATACACTGTATTACTTATTATTTTTTTTATCATCTCTGATTTAAATGTCAAACCGCTGACTTTTTGATCAGATTTTCTCAAGCGAGGATATTTCTGAAGCGTTTGACCTGGGCGCCGAGTTTTAAGTTGATCACTAAAACAGTCCGAGCCCACCGTGTGATGTCCCCCTTTGTCTGTGTACAGTATGACTTGACTGGGCCCTGCAGTAAAAAAAAAAAAAAAACTGAAATCCTTCACCATTTAAATGTTAATCTGTCTTTGAGCTTTAGAAGAAGGTCCTCTATTCTCCATTCATAATCTTTATCTTTTGCAGTGCACCCCCCTCCTCTTTAATTAACTTTAGTACATGAACCTCGTAGCCCCCACCTCCACAGGAACCGCTCTGGGAGGCTTAGCCCATGCAGCTTTAGTCACATGCTTCTCTGCCCTAATCCAACTTATTTGAATATTAAATTATGTTACTATGGCCTGTTTATTGCCAAAACAATTGGGCTTTTTAATCAGTGATGGGTCAAGCGCCAACCGCAGGCACAGCAGGCAGGGTCGGGTTACCTCCAACAGGTTCGACATTTACATTTGACCAGCTGTGAGCCCATTGTGATGCATAGGAATCTGTTTTTACCATCTGGCCACAAGTAGTCAGTGATGTAGATCTATTAATATGTATTTGTTTGTGTGGTCAGATTTAAGCCAGTCGACATTCAGACTTCAAGACAGAAATAACTGTCTTTTGTATCACATGTGTGCTGTGAAATTATAAATTTCCCAACCGGTCAAGTATCTAAAATAGTAAGCTAGAAATATTAGAGCTAAAACTATTTTCCTTCATTATCCCATACTTACTATAGAATTCTACTCAGGTACTCCTCCATCCCACTAGAGAGCGCTAGTGTTCCACTAATGAAAATTACGATTTCAACCCACCATTGTAAAAGATCACAAATGGCAAATGGTCATAATGGTTATATATGTCATTCTTCACATTCTATCTGAAAGCTGATAGTATTTCTTGTAGCAATGTCTTACTGTACTACGTTGTACATTAGTCTTTTTGTGTCCATGATGTGAGCTGTCTGGTTATTGGCTTCCCACATCAAAGCCCCTGAGAGGGTGACGGTTCAGCGTGGGGTGGTGCATTACTCAAGAGTCTTACATGAATCAGACGCCCAGGTTAATCTGCACACAGCCTGGACACTGCCACGGACCCTTGGGCCTAATCTTTCATCTGTGTCTTGTATGCAGTCGTATTATTGCATTGTTAATCCACTTTGTCTTTTCAACCTAGCTGCTTTTGAAGTGATTTTTTTTTCATCCCTATAATTATAAATGTATAACTAGGTCATTAAAAGTCTTAGAATATAATCTAAAGAATATAGAGTGTATTCTTATGAACCTGGTAATGGACCTTTCATATTTTTTACATCAGCCAGCAGCTCAGAGTGGTCAGTTCTTTGGTCAGTGGTGGCTCGTCCTCAAACCTCCAGGAGCCTTTTATCTGCTGCTCTCACACAAAGCATGAAGACTGAGGGGCTCACAGACTACTGTTGCTATGCAACAGGAAGTTTAAAGATTTAAGCAGCAGCAAAGTGACAAAGGCCTCAAGATGGCTGCCTCTGTGATGTCTTCATAAATCCTGATGTTAAGTGTTTTTTTGTTTTGAACTACCTGACATGATACTTGACAAACTCTTAGATAAAGAGAAGTAGCTGTTGAAATCTTTTTACATAGCAACAAAAAATCTTCAAATCACTTTTTTATCGAGAAAACTTTCTGTTTGTGTTTTTCTCTCTGTATTGGACTTTGGGTAGCAAATACTACAGCGATAAGATGACAAAATTGCATAATTTTTGCAGTTCTGCGTTTAGTTGCTGGCATAACTGACATTTTGAATTTATTTATTAATGTGTTGTGCTAATATTTTTATTTGCATTAAAACCATTTATCAGACACTGGGCCTAATAGTAATTGGCCACACATGGAGTAAGTGGTCAGTTCCAGGAAGCATCTGTCACTCTGGACACATCAGCAGCTTGTATCTCACTCCTCTCTGCTCACTGCTCACATGTTTAATCCTGGTGTAGTTCTGATACTGATCTGCCCCCGGCCACATTCCTGCTGCTGGAGCCGGCCTGGCTTTTCTTCGTCACCATGGAGTCCAGCCCATCTGGCCTTAGAGCAGGAGGAGGAGGTGGAGGAGGAGGAGGAGGGGGCTGGGAGGGGAGCGGGGGTGGAGAGGAAAGCTTATGCAGAAAGTGCTATAGAGATTAACAGTGTGGACAGCAAAGAATATTCACATTGACTTAAATCTGGTTTGATTCAGAGCATTGTATGTCCTGGAGGTAGATGAGGATTAGGGGGAGATTTCAGCAGCTTTCTCAGATCGCTGTCTGAACAGTCTGAAAGCCCCTTCATGATTGGGGAAAGTAGTTGAATAAGTCTAAAGAAGTAGCCCCGCTCTTTGATCAAAGGTTGTCTGGTACACCTTTTTTGAATTCGATCACTACCCTGAAGTTTTAATGACATCCTAAATCTGACCATTACTTCCTCTCCAAAGTCCCACATGCTTAACTATACCCTCCACATGTGGTCCACATTAGCAGACTTGCTTGTTCTTGTCGGTACAACTTTTCACAGTTTGGAGTGATTATCTGAAAGTGACAGTTTAGGAAATAAGGTGAAGGTTAATGAAAGCAAATATGTGGCCAGAATTACATCAAGTTATTTGGAAATGGCTTTTAAGTCTAAAGCCAGGCACAAGGTGGTCGCTGTTGACGTCTAGTTGCAGCTCTTGACACTTGATAGCACAGGAGGCCTCAAGTCTCTTCGTAGATGATGGTTTGAAAGAAGACACTGTAAACAAATCATTTCACCTGGCTGCGTCCTTCCATCAGCTCTTCTGAATAAAACATACTCTCTCTGCTCAGTCCGGCTCAATATTACAACCTCCACTTTCTCAAAATGAGAGTTGGAGCTTAAGAATCACATGGATTAGCTGCAGCGGCTAGTGCTTAAGCCTTAACCGCCCCCGTGATCTCAATTAAAAATGTGTGCCTTCAGCAAGGTTTTCTCACCCACCATTTCCCTGTTTTTATATCCTGAGTTTAGTGGTTAAATTGGTTTGACTAACTCTAAACTCCTTGTATGTTTCTGTGTGCAGATGATCCAGTTGACCAGCGAACTTGCCTTATCTGTGAAGATCGTGCCACAGGACTCCACTATGGCATCATCTCCTGTGAGGGCTGCAAAGGCTTCTTCAAGCGCAGTATCTGCAACAAGCGCGTTTACCGCTGCAACCGGGACAAGAACTGTGAGATGTCCCGCAAACAGCGCAACCGCTGCCAGTACTGCCGCCTGCTCAAGTGTCTGCAGATGGGGATGAACCGCAAAGGTACGGCCACAGGCTCTTTTTAGGATCCATCCAGTCCATGTTGTATACCATGTAGTTATGCACAGGAGCGCTCCAGCACAGTGTTCCGTTTTAAAAGACACCTGCTGCCCTCTAGTGGAAGGGGACTAAATGAAGACTACTTGGCATAAGTTGTGAATGAAACAAAAAGCAGGATAAACGAAGAAGTAAATTCCCTACACAAGCAAAAAATATAACTCTGCCGCCCCCAAGTGGCTACTAATACAATTTCAGACCACTCATTTAATTGCCACAAAACTGCAAGAATGACTAATTAAAAAATCCACCATAATACATGGTAACAAGTGTTCAATTTTCAGCCACTAATTAGAGCTATGATATTGGTCTGATGAGAGCTCATACATAATGTAAGAATAATATAATCTAATGTTATCTTGCTTTCTGTTGTGCAGCAATCAGAGAGGATGGCATGCCAGGAGGACGGAACAAAAGCATTGGGCCTGTTCAGGTATATAACTGTATATTGAATCCGTATTACCATAATGTTGTTTTTGTGACATATCCCAACCCTCTCCCAATGTGGCACCCATTGTAAACGCATTGGTTTGACTATGCCCCCCTTCCTCAAGACATTGAAAGCACACACACACACACACAATTGACTTACAACAAGCTGGGTGATAATACTTTAGGTCTATATGGACACTTGGATTGAGCCCTGCATCACTAGTATGATCACCTGTCCACCCATTCAATGTTGGCTTCATTTATAATGGTGACAAATGGCATCGGAAATATTTGACACCAGGCTAATTATCACTGAGATGCTATTCACTCCAAAGATGTGGTCAAGATCATTTAGGCTTAATTCAGCAAGTAAAAAAAACTCTGCATGGATCAGCAAGGATTTCTTTAATACAAATTATTTTAGTTGTGCATCTTTGTGCCTTTGCTGGCTTTATTTCCCTCCCTCTGTCTGATGCTGGCTCATTGTATGGTCTTGTCCTTGCTCCTATTGAAAAGCATTGCTGTGTTGGTAGTCAGTGCTTATCAATTGAACTAAGACACTCGGTCACAGGAAGAGGGTTTAAATGTGCAAACCAAAAAATGCTCACTTGTTGTTTAATTGTAAAGGCAGAGGATGGGGTCACAATGAGGATTTTTATGGGTTTAATGGGATATGTTCTTTTAGCAACACGCAAGGAAACAAAGAAATCTTCATTGGTTCACCTGACCAAATTGCTAGTTCAATTTTTTCAAAAATATATAAAACTTGGTAAATAATTTGAATGCCAGTTTTACACGTTCCAAAATAAAAAATGTGGAAAACATGTAAAAAAAATAAAATAAAAACCTCTAATGAACCACTGCTAACATGTACTGCTATTGTTTTTAGATCACAGAAGAGGAGATTGAGCGAATCATGTCAGGACAGGAGTTCAAGGAGGAAGCCCCCGACCACACTTGGGGCAACAATGGCGACAGTGACCACAGCTCTCCCAGTAACGGGGCATCGGAGGGGAACCAGCCTTCACCAGCCTCTACTCTGTCATCCAAGTGAGTAAATTGTGCTTTTAATTATATCGGCGAAAACAGCGTGTCGCCGATATTATGGAGTCACGTCGGTGTTCGTCCGCAGATCCTAGCTGTGAACGTGATAACTCAAAAACAAATTGCCGGATCAGTTTCAACATTTGCACACAGGTACATACCATAAAGACGCCGAACTGCATCGATTTGGGTACTTCTTCGATGAATATTAATTAAGTAAATAATTAATTACGGGCCAAAACTGTGAACGCAATAACTCAAAAAGTCTTTGCTGGATCTTTTTCAACTGTTGCACACAGATACATATCATGAAGATGCAGAACTGGATT
>JAVQKC010064036.1:0-10881 GCA_036025475.1 Philypnodon macrostomus
CCGTAGGCGCAAACTGGCAGCCACGCTTCCGTCAGTGTGCCCCAGGGCAGCTGTGGCTACATAGTAGCTTACCACCATCAGGTGTGACTGGAGTGAATGAATAATACAAAAAAAAAAAAGATATGTAAAGCGCTTTGGGTGTCTTGAAAAGCGCTATATAAATGGAATGTATTATTATTATTATTAAAACCACTATAGTGAATGAACTTGTTCTAATGTTTTGTAACCTAACAGTCTTATCGGGGATAATCTGTGTTCCCTCGGATTAGGAGTGGCAGTTAGTCATGCCGTTTTTGTCAAATTGCTGATTGGCACACATGGCTTGTCAGATATCCCACACGAGATCACAGTAATTGCACAAACAACACCGTCGCCCACACTCGTAAGTGCATCTCATTTCAATGTTTGTTTAAATTATCTCCTGCTGGGTGTGTAGGGAGCTCTAATCAGGGAGAGCACATTTCCTTTGGTAAAATAAATGCAAAGTAAATCGGTGGAGCCATAATCAAAGCTGCTCAGAGCTAAGTGAATCACATGTTTAGTGGTGGGCATGTGTAGGATCTCATCCACACTAATGTATTTTTCACTTAGGTTTACGTTAAGTGGTAAGATTGTGCAGGAATTGATCCCCCAACCAAATTCACAATACCTTTCAGAGCTACGCAGTGGTATCAAAGAAAATTCATTTTTGAGACAAATTCTAGAGACAATGTAATAGCTGTAACAACACTGCCCTATATGAACATTGCTAACCGTGCCACCAAACATCCAAGAATTATTATAAACTATAACTTTGCTAATAGTGGTGCATTTTAAACATTGACTTTTTGAGTTTAATCATACAGGTCATTTTGTGAAAAACTGACACTGAAGTATTGACATTATATTGTGCTTACTCTCTGGGGTTTGTGGTACAGTTGGTCCAGATTGTAGCCAGTGTCCATTATTCAGTTACATGGTATTTGAGTTCCATCCAGGTCATACAAAAATTAATGTACAAAACTTAAATTCAGAATATTAATCTGGATTTGAGTTGTTTTGACAATTTTTGTTTTTACATGTACCCGACTGACTGACTGACTGGTTGAATTTCTATGTATTTAGGGTATTTGTCCAAAACTGTGAATCAAGATTCCAGTGATTTGAACTAATCTAGATCATATGTTCTTACTTCAGTATTATGCATTTTATGTGGTGGTCCTTTATGTATGTTGCTTATCTTGTATTTCTGTCAAACTTGACCTCTCCTTATAGCATACCTCAAGTCTGGTCTTTAAAAATGTAATCCAAATGCAGACCTATTTTTTTTCCCAAATGCTAACCCTTTTGGCTCCCCTCTTGTGTCCAATTAGTAATTCACAGAGAGAACTGCTAATATACTGTAGCCCCCCCCACACACACTTAGCCTGGAAATCTCCAATTAGAGTCAATCAGAATCACCTTGTACTGAGGCTAAACGCATCTCATTGAGAGAACATGGCTGCTAGCTTAAACATTCTACTGTATTGCACTTTTTTTTTCTCACCTGCTCGATTCGACTGGTCAATCATTGGCTGTACTATTCTTCTCCTGGCATTAATGAACCTGAAAGAGAAAAGAGCAGAGGAAAACAAACATTAAATCTTCCCGCATTCAACCCTCAAGGAGATCCATCACGTGGAGGCACAAAGACAAAACACTTTAGCGTGACTTGATGGCGACATTGGGCTGCTAACGGAGGACAACAAAACGTCAACAAACAAAAGGCCAATTGTGTGTCGACTTGGGAACCCGGCAAGGGATACTTTTAATGTTCCTTATGATCTATTCGGCCCCTCTTTTAATAAAGCTTTTGATTACGTTGGGTTGCTACGGGCACCGGGGAGACATTCTTCAAGTATTAAGTGCAGAAGAAGAGGGGCGTTCTTCTTCTGTGGTTTGTGTGTTGGCGCTTTGCAGCTTTACAGTGTTTTCTCGACATCTAAAAGCAACGGTAAGCAGGCTTGGTTGGAGGAATAAGTGTCAAAAACAACAGTATGCTAAATCAGTGCTTCTCAAACTGTGGTACGGGGACTGCTGGTGGTACTTGGGCTCGTTCTGTCTCAGGCAATTGCAGTTTAGAGCTGGTTAAATCTTGGGTTAGACTTTAGTCCTGGTTCTGATATGGGTTTGTACTGTTTTAGTCAGGTTTAATTTAAACTGACTCGGTATGTACCTGGCATAGCCACAGTTTTGCCCTTAATTTTTTTCCCTATAGGTTTAGTCCTGGGTTCAGTAAAGTTAAAAGACAAATATACTATTGCAACAAACCAAGACAAATTACATTTCAGCCTTATTGGGATGGCAATGGTTCCAATGTATGTTTTTATATTTGGGAAGTTTTGGGGTATGGTCATGAAATACCTTTACATGACCACTCTACCCACCTCTGCATATCACCCAGTGGAATCTAAAAGTCAGCTTTAAGTTACAAATGACTGCTTTCATTCCGAGCCCACTCCCACCTTCCCCTCACGTTGGGACCCCCATTCTGCACATTGAAAGGTTTCGAGGTACTCCCCTTCCAGCTGTCCAGAAATGAGGACCAGGCCTGGTCCGCTCCGTGCCTTTCACGAGGTATTGTTATGTCAGCGAGCCCATCAATTAGGCTGTCTGAAGTTTTATCACCACCACTCGCTCCACAAAGCTTTCCTTGGGCCGCCCCATTGGTCCTGTGGCTATGGCAGAGTGGAGCCACGGGTCATCCAGAGGTGACCAACAACTGGGGGCAAGGTTTGGCCACTTTATTTGGTAGACCCTGTGCGAAGTGGCTAGATCTGCTTGAACTTCTGACATTCTTCGTTATTCTGCAGACATTAATGGTGTGACTGGCTGATTAGCTGTGTAATACCTCTCTTGACCACCACTTCACTGGTTAGGCTTCACCTATTTGTGCATGGTAAAGATGGCAACTACTCTACCAACTCTACCAACAGTCTTTAGCCAACAAGTTATTGGGGTAACTTTCTGGTACTTCTTCCAAATGTACTCCAAATCAACCAAAACTCTTTTGTTTTAGGTAAAGATGTATGTAATATTGTGAAAATGCATTTTGGTTTAGCTACTGGTTGCAAGTCATAAACAAGAGGTAAAAAGGTATATGCTTCAGTAATTCGGGGCAATTATTTTCCTCTAATCTTTTGAAAACCAAAACTATTAATTGAATAACAATACAAAAAGTTCTTAGTATTTCATTATTTCATTAAAAGTATTATTTATTGCAAAGAATTGTGTAGCAAAGCAACTATGCTAAAAGTCGTTCAAAGGTCAAAAGAGCCAAGTAGGCCATATAGAATTGCTGAAACTTTCAAAGTCGAATCTTTACGGTATCAGTGCAAAAATGCAGAATATCCCTTCCACCAATCAATCAACCCTTTCTTTGACCTTTCTTGAATTCTGTCCACCCGTCTCTCGTTCTTTTCACGTACTAAACATGTTGCGTGGACTTAGCGCTACAGGTACGACCATGTGGTTGATATTATGCCGGGGTTTCAAATCACGTCAGACCTGTCCAGCATGAAGTCCTTTCGCTTGTTCCGAGGTAAAAATAAGAAAAAAAAGTGCCTTCTCGTAACATACATACGGGCCGCGGCACCATCAGAACTTGGGTCATTAGACGGCAGGCCAGAGCTGGAACCAATTTGGGCTCCTAATCCCCCATGAAGCCCCCGATACCTGCCCTTACCTTCTCCAATGAACTTAAACGGCTGTAATCTGGCCGGCTCAAAGTGACATGGTTAAACGTACAAAATGCACGGTTGGGGAAAAGGGAAGGGAAAAAAGGAGCTCATTTGCCAGAGGGCATCTAGAGTGCAAGTACGCATGGGGCGCAACCAGGCCCCCCGAGTCTAAAAGATGAAACAAGCAGCAAAAAAACAATTCAAAAAATGCTAGGCTAATGCTAAGACGGGAAATGACATGACAGCAATGCATGATCAAGGGTTTACAAATTGAACACTAAGATATAGGTGCATCAAAATTAGCTAAACAACATTCTTGCGGATTGTGAAAGTACTCTGATGCTGGGCACAAAATCATAACCACATGCATTTGTACCTATTCTGAGACATAAACACATCATATTAGGAATGTAACTCTCAGGTGTGAAATTTGCCCACACAATTCCTAGAAGCGTATAATGTTCTCAAAGGACCAGGAGTAAGGAATAAGGGCAATAATACTCAGTTCTTTTCCAAACTAGAAATGTAGCCACTTTGAAATATAAAATTGTTGAAAAACTGTATTGGCATGTATGTGTGACCAATGTGGTAGTCAACAGTAGTTAAATGTGCTACTAAGGCCATTGGCCATACTAATCCGAACCTGGTCATAAGTTACAATGAACCATAGACCTAAACTACATTCATACATTCATGGACACATTTTTGGCCAACCTTTCCCATTATAAAACTACAACCACATATGCTACACTCACAATCTCCTGCTTGTGTGTGCCAAACAAGTCTCCATGGTAACCCGAATGCATAGTGGACGGGTGACCACAGGCCCCTCTTGTGGCCTTAGAGCACCTTTTATCAGCCTGAGTCAAGCCAATTGAGATTATCAGAGGGCCGGCCTGATAACACTGTTTTCCCTCGACCCGTGAGCTGCTAATGGAGTGTGCTTAGAACAACACAAGCGCCAATCCTCCAGAGATGGGCTGAGGGATGGATAGATGGATAGATGCAGAGGGAAGACCCAAAACCCTGGGGGGGGGGGAAGCTGAAAGTTGACCACTGGGATCGGCAATTTCCAACCACTTGCAAAAAACGTACCCTGTGAATCAACATTCAATTAAATTCAGACTAATTATTTACATATTATATTGCAATGTAATGCATTTGTACACAACAGAAAGCAGCTATACAATATCCTTCCTGATAGAATAAACTACATACTATAAACTACTCAGGTTATATTGACATACAATGTTGGGGCAGTGGTGGGACATAAAAACTATGGAGTTTAATCTATAGGAAACTCTCTATCTAAAATGAGCCAAGCATTATGCAAAGGTTCATTTCTGTGGTTGGTTGAATTGGTAGGCAATACAATTTCCTCCAGGTTGGTGGATAGGGCAATCTATCTAACATCTTTCCCACTATAAACAAAAGTTAATTATGAATAACCATTTGACATTGATTTAGCAAAAAGAAAACCAAATGACGTAAAAAATCAAGTATTTTTCATATAATCTGCTACAAGACCCAAAGCCCTGGGGGTAAGAAGCTGAAAGCTGACCACAAGGACTGACAATTCCCAACCACTTGCTAAAACATACACTCTCGTAAATCTACACATCGACAAGCCACAAGCACCGCCGTTAGCTTGTAGCATAGGCTAACCAGAACACTCACTGGGGACGGCGTGCAAAAAAAAAAGAAAAAAGTCGCCAAGCCAAAGGGCCCACGTTTTATTATCTACATCTGGTGGTCGAGTTTATTACAGCCTCTGCTCAGTGTTAGAACGCACACACATTTGGACTCGGGGTAGCTCTCAGCATGGGAACTCCACGCTGTCTTCAAACAAATAATTAAAGGCAAGGTTAGCGGGTCGCGCGAAGGTCATTCCTCGGGATACAAGCTCAGAATGTGTACATTATGGTTCGGAGGTGTGGAAGGGAGCGGAGGGGTGGTAGCCTACTGCTGTTTCATGTGGCCTCACCAACCGCATTTTCAGGCTGCATATCAAAAAATGACAACTATGTTTTGGAGCGTCGGTGCGAATGCGTATGCACATATCTGTCAATACTGTGCATGTCAGCGTATTTCTGACACCCAGCTGCCAATTGGCTGACAGGAGCGTTCTTACTTACATGGCCTCAGTGACACCGGACATGCATGTACTGAGTTCAGAAAGTGGTAAATCATATGACAACGTGCTAGCTCAACTACATTTTGCACAAAGTCATGTTGTAAGTCATGATGATTTAAGTAGTCCAGCTAGGTTTGCTAACTACTGCTACATTTATGTATATGCTAAATTCTCTTTAGTGAGATCTCTGACTCGTTCATCAGCATGTCTATGAAAAGTCAACAAGATTTAAAGCAGAGTTCAGCTGCTGCAAAAGGTACATGCAAAGACTATTTTTGTCACAGGGATCCCAAGTTACAGACGCCACTACATCAAAGCATTGGAATAGTTACTGTACATGGCCTTGTAGGAACTATTTTTGAATATGCCGAGGGAAGTTATTAATTGTCGTTGGGGCACACTTTGCACAATGAATCTTTTCCTCAGGAGGCCAAAATAAAAATGGCTTGGTATCCATAAATTCTTCGATGTCCTGGTGGGCCAAATCAAAGGGCTTGGCGGGCCAACTTTGGCCCCTGGGCCCCACTTTGGGCAGCCCTGGTTTATTGTAATAATTGTTAGCTACTAAAGTGGTACTGCCACTACACAGAGCTAACTTATTCCTGCTAATTGACAACATGCAATTAAAGGAATGCATCACCATTCCACATATCCCACAGTTACAGAGCTAACTAGCCAACAGTTATGAATGCTGGAGCAAGGGCAGCTGGATTCCACTTGACACAAAGTCACCATCGGGTCGGATCATGGCAGCATCCCTGGTTACTAATATCTTCTTACTCACAGAGGGGGTAAATTTCAGAGAGAGGTAGATACGGTGTTAAATAGCCTGGCTAGCATACAATGTTATGCTATACCCAGTGAGCGTGAGTACAGGGGGTCTTGGGCTAAAGGGTGGTTAACGAGATGAGAGGCAGTTTCCAAATTGGCGCTCATGTGCCAGTACATGTCACATAACCATGTTTATTGAAGACTGTTCTCAAGCTACTCTTTGCATTTTTACTATATGCCGAATTGGCAATTGCACATTTAAAATGTATTTTGTAAGTCAAATGTTTTATAATAGTAATAATAGTGTGGAATCTCTTTCCTTCATATCAATTCTGAACAAATATATTTCTTCAGGGACCAATCATAACAGTTTATTCTAAAGTGTGACAGGCTTTTTGTGATGCAATTTCTGATTGGTTGTAAGTTCAGCAAGACTTCTCTGTATCGTGGATGCTATAGGCTATTTAGACAATGTTTGGGCACTAGATTGGACACAAAATCTAGGTCTTTTTCAAACATCAAAACTCCTTATCTCAATTGTCTGATTGGTTTTGTGAGTATCTACTTTTTCTTAGATTTTTGCATTGTGCTGAACAGCTGACTAGAAGAACTGGATGAGAAATTGGATTGTTTATCGAAAGCATTCAACAAGCTACAATCTCAGAGCTGTCACTTGTATACAATTGAATATTTTTCTAATAAATCAGTGCTAGTACTTACCCTAGCTCCCTGATTTTACTGTGTACTTACTCTCGTCCTTGTTTCTGGTTAACTGACTCACAGCCACACCTGGTAACTCGCTCCTGTTGTCAGCATTCCTTCCCTGTGAAATTGTCATGCCAAACCACCCTAGCCTGGAGCGCGGCCAAAAGAGCGCGAGAGGGAGGGACATAGTAAGCCTCCAGTGGTGCTTTTAACCAATCACAGGAGACGTTAGACGTAGGGAAGCCAATCGGTAGTGGGGCCAGTCGTTTGACAAGTTTGTGATAAAAGAAAGAAAGCCTGCTGGAGCGAACAGAGATGAGAGAGACACAGAAACACTAAACACCAGACTTACAGAGCAGAACTATACCATTGTTTACCTTTTTACTACAAAAAGAACATCATTGGCAACAGAAGACCTCAAATTAAACTGCTGGGCAACCGTAGTACACTTAACTATTGACATTTTAGAAGCAAATAAAGACATGTTGGATCACAATGTTGACATTAAGTATGGCTGTACAAACCCTCTCATGCACGCTTTTAATATCACTCTGCTTTACTGATATGCTCATATTCAGACACACAGTCATCTATACCGGAACTTCTGATGCATCTTCAACTCTATCCTATCACTGCTGATGAACATCGATGTCCTCTGGTTCCTATTACACTTCATTGTTTCCATACATCCGTCTAGTACAAGATCCCAAACCTCCAGCCATTGACTCACAACTCACTGGAACTCAAAGGGAATGAAAAGGGAGTGAAAACACGCTATGTTTTTGATCAGGAAGTGGATGCAAATTGACCCGATGAGGAGGCGGTGTTTGAGTATAAGCAAACAGTCATTACAGTGGGGTCAGACACGAGGGGCAGACAGGGGCTACTGCACCTCCAACACTCATCCGCTGTAGTGTCAACAACATGATTGAATCAGCTCACATGCTCCACTAGGTCCCAAAACACAGACAGAATGTGGAACTAGACTGGTGTTCGAGGAGATTTTGTCCACTATAACGGCAGGCTGCAATGTGTAAGCTCTTATAATAGTACAAATATTTGCATTTTTATATCATTTTTAACAGGTAATTGAAGTAGTTAACATGTAGTTTTTAGCACTTAATTCCCTACATTAGACCCAACAGGTACAAACATTACATTTGTGGTTTTTAAAAATCTTCTCACAATAGCCATTTCGATTTGATGCTCCAACCAAACAACTGCTTGCCTAAAAATGCACAAACACGGAGGCTCATACTGGTTTGAACTTTTGTTGCCACTAGTCCTGATCTTAATATTCCTACTCAATTTAATGTATAGCCCAAGAGTTTTGAAAAAAAAAATGATGTCTATACATTGGTACCAGACTTTGATTGTACATATCAGAAAACAAATAGCTAAGCAGGCCCACAAAACATCAACGGACCCAAAATGCAACCTTGTGGAACATTCCATTTTTTTCCCACACTTTTCCATAATGAAGATTAAACAGAATCACGGGAGCTCATCCTTTCTCTCTTTCTCCTGCTAAAGTTAAAACAGCAGTCAGGAGACATACGCCCGGGCCCAACATTACCTCAGCCCCGGCTTTGATTTAGTGCAGATGTGAAGCCGAGCGATGCACCGTAGTCTTTTTTTTTTTTTTTTTTTAGGAACGTCAGGGCAAACGAGGGAGGAGAGAGAAGAGAGAGAGATTGGGCCCACGTTTAGGGCAGCCCACTGTTTACATAGTTTTACCTCTGTTCTCTCTAGCCCCACCCCACCCCTCCACCTCAACCAACCACCACGCTTTTGTCTGCATCTCAAAGGGGGACTGTTTCACCTCTCCTGCATGGACTTTCTCTGACCTGTTTTTCTTTGCCGTTTTATTACTCCACTCATTGGCCTTTTGCGGCACCCCACCACCACCACCTACCTCCACCCCACTTGCTTCTTTCACTACTCCCAGTCCTATACGAGTTGCATTTGTGTGTTGAGACAAGCTGCGGCAGTCACCATTCCGCTCTCCCAAAATTCCGGGGAGTACAAGTCATTAAGGCTCGGGTTGGAAAATCAGACAAAGAATGATATATTTGTGTTTTGAACTGACAAGATTTAACGAGAAGCTAATTAAAATAAATCAATAGCACTGCGGCAGGCTTGCTCTCTCTGTCTCTCTCACTCCCCTGTCTGTCAGTGTTATTCCAGTCATGGTTTAAGCCGAAGCATTCATTTAGTGAAGTAAGTCATTACAATAAATATTAATTGGTACAAGTTATTGCTGGAAAACTCTGACATGTTGCAAAAAAGTCAATAACAGTATAGATTTTCTTAGTTTGATTGACGTGCTCTGTAAAGAAATGGTAGATTACTTTGCTATTTTTAAATGCTGCAATGGGGTGGACAAACATTGCAACTGCCTTGGGCCCCAAGCAAAAAGGACCTGGAAATGATGACTGCTCGTATTCCTTTGCAGCTGACTGTGCATAGTTGTTTTATAAGCCATTTGTTGAAATACTAAGATTTAATACGCATTTATTACAAGATATGGATGTTTACACAGCTAACTATTGCACATATGAAAATGTCTAGCTAATATTATGCTGAAGCTCATTTTGGATTTCACTTTTTTGATATATATACATATGTTTTTCTGATTGATTGAATATTCATCAATATTGAGCCAATTTGTACTGGCCCCAAGACGTAACTGTTTGTAACTATTGTAGCCACATGCAGACTGAAAAGTTAGTCCAAACATCACATAACTTAACATAGCCATCTCTATAGCCTCATATTCACAGCCTAGGAGCACCTTGTCACCCCTGGGTGTTTATGGTGTCTGGCCCTCTCATGGTGGGCTGCTTTGGCCCCAGCTGCCTACTGTCCGTCAAACACCTTCAGAGTCAGGCCAGCAAGACTGCGCTTTCTGGCACCTTTTTGATCCATCGAGCAGCAGCTGTGGTCCGCAACATCACCCCTTATTTCTCCACGCACTGTCCTAGGGCACAACAACACTCAGGCCACCATAGACCATAGAGGGGGTTAAGATGATGTGAGGGTAGGGGATATAAAAGTATAGAATTCCCTGCAACAAGCTCTCACATCAGCAGCGGGATCTTTTCTTGGCCCCAATGCTGCTCTTAGGCATCTCCTTTTTGAACGCTTCACCCTCCCTTCCCTTTTAAAAAGATGATAGTTATTGTTCAAATCGGCCCGGGTGAGCAGAGAGCCCCAGGCATCAACACACCTGTACCAAAAAGGCCTTACTGTAGCAAGGCTGCACAGATAACCTACCTGCTGCTAGTGGAATGTGATTGACTTCAAGTTTAAAGGGACACTAGGCGGGGTTTGTCCCGGTGGATGATTTGTAAACAAATCTAGCCCTGTTCCTTTATTTTGCTTTGGTTAGATCTGATTGGCTGAGAGCTACAATTTCACACTAATGTAAACAATGTAAGAGGCGGTATACCTCGATATTTATATCGGCGAAAACAGCGTGTCGCCGATATTATGGAATCACGTCGGTGTTCGTCCGCGTCCGCGTCCGCAGATCCTAGCTGTGAACGCGATAACTCAAAAAGGAATTGCCGG